>JAQGAK010000528.1:0-69188 GCA_034696945.1 Lipothrix lubbocki | reverse complement strand
GGCCTGGTGAGTGTGAGAGATCATCAGGCAAATTACTATCATAAAGGCTCTCACTATTCTAGAAACCATTATAATGCATATGAGGAAAACACTATTGTTCCATTAATGTCAATTCAATTCAACGGTCCACCATCTCCAGTCTGGAATAATCGACAATATTACCCATATTCAAAATGCCTATGCACTCAAAATTTAAGACCCCAACGCGTCAAATATACCCAACATTTAAGCCCCTTCTCCCACTTCGATTGCAAACCCAAGTACAACCAGCATCACAATGATTTAACGAAACCAGAGTCCCACCAGATTGTTAGTACTAAATTATACCCCAAGAGTATTTTGAAGACAGGTGAAATGTGTCCCGTAAATAACCAAAGTAAACCCACCCCAACGATAATTACCACCCCCACGGTATCTTCTACACTCCAACCTGAGGAACCACGCAGCTATTTCGTAGAACCTTACAAAATACCCCAACGAAGGACGTACCCTATTCCAGAACCCACGATAGACCAAAACATGGTTTACATTGATGAAACTTGTCCTAATCATGTTTTAGAACGACCCCAACATTTCAAGAGACAAATAACATGGCTGCCTACACTTGCCGACATTTTCAAGATAGGATCGAGATATTTGCTGCCGTCACACTTCTCAACGTTAGCCTATAAAGCTTCTCGGTTTGTCACAGGATGGATATGTAATTAAGCGGCTCAAAACCCTCATCCCTAAGAAGAGGACGTGACATGACAACCTCACAAAACCCCCATCCCTAGGAAGAGGACGTGACATGACACCAATATTATTATATTGTTGTCATGATTTTATTATTTAGAAATATCATTTAATATTTTATTCCCTTTTTAGGAATTCCATTATTTCATAATTTAAGAGTAAAATGTATTGTAATGTTAATAATAGTAAGATCATACTTTCGATAATAAAATGGTGGAGCGGGACTTGCGACCTGACTCTCAATCTTACTTGACGTGTTTTAATTATTCTCCTGACCTGACCTTTGAGCTACTCTCCCCTTTACTTTTATTTAGGTACACATTAATACACAATGCATTTGTACAATTACATACAAAAAAAATTTACAAAGATATAATACAGCTAACATTCAAACTTCTATCACAACGACCAAAACTCTAAAATTCAATTCGAATTTCCAAGCACAGCAGTAAGCGATTCAACACTCTTTAGTCCTTGCAACCATTTACATTTCTACAAAGAAATATTGCAGCAGCCAGAAGCCTCCCACACCAAAAAGTTTTGTATTTAACATAATGTATATTTCTATAAGCTTCACTAATTTCCATAATATCTACGTTTTTTAATACGAATCAATCCTGCCAACATTATTTCTAAGATGGAAAACTTTAAAGAACCAAACATAGTCCAAAATAGAGGTGCTTCCCCAGCACTACCATTATTCTACCATTATTTCATAGATTTTTGTAATATAGATGATCAACAATCCTTTAAGAACTCGCAAGTAAAAATCCTTCACGAAAAACCCAACGCTCCATTGAATCAAGTACACAAGAACTTACTTAGAGAATGCATCGAAAATCGTCTTTCATAGAAAATGAAAACACAGTCGACCTTATTATTACATCTTTTAACTCAATATATTGTATAAAAGAAAAATTATTACAGTTCACCGCTCATTGAATATTGTTAGACAACATAGCCTAAATGCAATTTACCATGTTCAAGCTTTTTAGCAAAAGTTACCAAAAAATAGACTCCGAACCCTTCAAAATTCAGAGCCCACGAGCATAAAGAAAATTCTTTATGAAACAAAATCCTCTACATCAAGAAATATAAGTCGACATAAAACGTGCACTTCAAGTACAGAAATTGTCAAAAAAAATGTGAACATGCAGCCTCGCAAATATTGTTTACAATGGTCTGGAATCAATCCATCGACCTGTAACACTGAAGTTACTTTTGCTTGATGTAAGATGTATCTACATATAAGTATACTATATGTAGATTCGTATATCTACGTTATAACTGTAAAATTGATATACATGCATTTAATTGTGCACACAACTTAGGAATTATGTCAAGAAATATGTGATACTTGAAGTACACATACTAAACTCTCCCTCATAATTTTGTCAAGTGTCTCTTCAATATTCACACACACAAAACTGAATAACGTACTTTTATCAATGCAAAAATCCGATGTGCAAATGGTGAAAGTCAAGAAGTGAAAGTAGAGGAATTTCAAAATCTAACAATAAGTGCTGGAGTGCATACTTTTAGTCTATTCTCATAGCCACACGTCATATATAAATCTGTATGAAGAAAGATTAAAGGAGACTATATCACATTCAGAAAAACCTGAAATTTCTATCAACCAATCGATTCGGATTTGTCCAAAATTCGTACACAATTTAATGTTAAATGACACTACATTTCATGCCTTCAATATTTACTTAAGGACACTTAAGTTCCGGAACAGAGCTCAGGAATAAAACAAAAATCTTGGAAGTTACTGAACATCCTGGTAGGAATTTATTATTTATTTATGCACAAATCTGATCAGGCTATAGATTGTGCCTTTAAGATTTGAGTATGGCAGTAGGAATCAGAAGTATACTTATAGATACTTGTGAAGAGTTGTTGCATGAATGAGTAACGCTATAGATAGCTCGTACTTATCCACCCTCCAGGAAAAACACTTAAGTATTTGTCCAAATTTCCCATTCTAATCCGATAAGTCATGTATTACTTAATAGGACGAAAAGATGCTATTTGGGAAAATCCCTTAGAGTCAATAATATTCGTTGTCAGTGTTGTATGTATAGTCCGGTGATATTTCTAGATCATTGATAAAAATGTGCATATATGATCATGAAAAGCTACTATATGTCCGGGTTATTTAACTGATTTTTGACTACACAGTGCAGCTCCAGTCCTTACAAATGATCATATAAGAATACATAATTATACTTGCGAACATGTAACTAAATATAAACGGACTAAATTTAAGTCCCAAATAATACACCTAACGTACTTATAGATCATTATATTCTGCATAACATCAAACTGTTTGCCGTTAATAAGCCACAACAAATCTTAGAAGAATAAGATGCTATAAATGTCTTAAAACTTGCCAATATACTGATACCACCACGATAAGAGCTCTGTAAATGGGTGAATACCTTTGTGAAATTAACTTGGGCTTTTATTTGAGAAGTTCATTCAAGTACAGCGATTAGGTTACCCGATATCAACTAATCTGCTCCGCTGAACGATAAATCTAGCCTTTAGGTCTCAACTGTTCCCTTTATTGCCATGTGTCTGATGCCTTCTAGACATCCCGATATATGTACAGAGTATGTAAGTAAGTGTACATGCGAGTAATTTTGGATTGGATACATACCCCAGGAAGATATCAGTTTCCATGGTTTCGCAAATGATGAATTTCCCCGAACTATGTAGGTAAGTATCTATAAGTATACTTACTCATCTATGCACAGATACTTAGATACCTTATACATACTTATTTCCTATCTAGCACCATATAGAATCTTATCCGAAATGAGATTTTTGAGGTTCACTCCATGTAAATTATTCTAGAGAAATCCGATAAACAACCGCTCAGCAAAACACCGAATTGCCGCTCCCTGGAAATAATTCCTGGAAGATGCACCTGAAATTCCTGCATCAAAGATAAGTGGAACATGGGATGAGACGATACTTTATGAAAATAATTCCAGGAAGATACACTAACCCAGCCATGTTTGAATACCTAAATGGAAGACCAAATTTATTTAAGGAAAGTTAATACTAAATTTAAAAAAAACCAAGATCTGTATTTTCAATGTACTATAGATGCGGTACATACCAAATAAAGACTAATTTTGAAAATATTTTTTAAAATTCATCAGAATATTTCTTATCATACTCCAGCAAATACCATGAGGAACACCCGTAATGAGTGCAAATACGGAGTAGCCTACAATAATTTTCTTGTAAAAAAATATTTCAATCCGCCGACAGGTGTTTCGGTTCTAGCGGCATTTAGCGCTAAAATGCCCATTTGCAACTCATTCCAACGTATTTAAGCTCTGCCAAAACAAGACTAGCCATTTAGACTTTCGTAATGACATTACCCAAACAAATATTCCTTGGAAGATAAGTATCTACAACAACACGCGTAGACGAAATGCAGGTCACAAATAGCACACAAATGGACTCCCTCTGAAACCTCACATGCGTGTTTACAGAATATCAGAACCACTAATAACTTGACAGTACAAGACCACGTCATCAGCAGGCAGACAAAACTACATACAAAAATGCATGCATGTTTGGACGAAATAGATTTTTGAGCCGACCTCACTGGTAATTACATCGTAGCACAGCCTAACCATCTTGAAATATGTATCTAGATATCTAAATATTCACGATAATGTACAGAGAAAAGATATGCGAATACAGTCACAGTTAAAAAACACGAGGAAAACTAAGGGCAGGCGATCACACCAACAACAAAAACTAAATGCTCACGGTCACAAGGAAGGGAACTAAATAGCCTCAATAAAACATGAGAAAACGAAAAAAAACTAACAATAGCTGTAAAAAATAAAGGAAACTCTATAGGAGAAATCAAGCGCAAGAAGTAATTGCTTGGTCAAGATAAGCAACGTAATCACATGTATGCTAACGAGGAAATATAAGGAAATGAAGAGAAAGTGAGTGAGAAAGAAGTTACAGAAAGTGGAAGGTTGTATATGTAGACACCTTTTTAGTTTTAGCAGCAGCAGGAGAAGAAGAAGCGAAGTCCAAGCTGCAGTTGGTGGGAGGTGAGCAGGAAGACGATGAAGAAGATGAAGAATTGGCAAGGACCGGCAAAATCGTTGACTCCGTAAAAGGACTAGTTGCCGACAAACCTGTGGGGGACACAAGTGCTCTCGGCGAGTGATTCCCACTGTTAGCTCCCGTCGTACCGGAAGGAACACTCCGACTCGAGTTAGAATTGTTGCTGCTGCTGCTGAACAGAAGTGGCGGACAAGCTTGTGAAGGTGCGGAGGAGGAAGAACAGGATGACTTGACATAGGAGGAAGTGGAGCAAGAAGACACAACTCCTTTGCCCAACGAAGGCAGAATACTTCGAGATTTCACTTTCTTCCATTCCTATACTCCAGAACAGACAGAGACAGAGAGAGAGTGAGAGAAAGAGGGAGATTGTGAAGAACAGGAAGAAATTGAGAGTTGTATTAGGAATGGCATGTACTTCTACTTATATAGATACATACATGAACAAGATAAGGTAGAGAACACAACAACGATATCATACATACAAATACTACAACTATCACACCGGGACTATCAATGAGAAGAGCAGAACT
The DNA here is from genome assembly GCA_034696945.1 of Lipothrix lubbocki. Taxonomy (NCBI): domain Eukaryota; kingdom Metazoa; phylum Arthropoda; class Collembola; order Symphypleona; family Sminthuridae; genus Lipothrix; species Lipothrix lubbocki. The sequence goes on along the minus strand of JAQGAK010000528.1, from coordinate 63,816 downwards.
CAAATCTACCGAAACCAATACAAATTGGGGCTTGTCCATGCAAAACGTTTAATTGAAATACGAATAATGTTCCTTTGCGCGAAGTTGTATATGTTTACCCTCATTTTCGTTTCATTTTACACTCTTTCATACTTACCTAAATGTCGCAACATTAGCCTAACGTAGTTGTACTCACTAAAGCTAATTTTAAGATTTGTTAAAAATTATGTTGACAGCTCCCTGAATTTAAGTTATATCACTACGTTCTCCATGAATACCCCCTTATCCCACTTCCTATAACTAAATAAGTATAGCCAATATATACTTCCAGTTACTACTATAGATACCTATAACTACAAATAAACATATAACTCTACGAGCTGTAGAAGACCCCCAATGTCCCCAAAAATCAAGTTTACATGAATACACATACTTACATATATTTAAGTATTGATACATAAACGTAATCCTAAGTCCATCTATGCAAATTTGTGCTTGTTGAATCTACAAATACATATACTTATATTTACAAGACAAATCCCTTCCAAAAAGCGCACTACAACCCCAATGCACATCTTATTTTCCCGAAGCTGAAATTCTTCACTACATGTCAATACCATTGCTATGACCCTGCAATGTATAAGTAACTATACTTAAGAAAACTATGTATTTATGGATATAAGCAAGAGCACATCCTACACAAAACTCGGGACCAACCCAAATACCAACTCCAATTCTAGGTCTAACGATAATATCAATTACGGATTTAAGTACCGTTCAATCACGCATTCACCATAGCGCAACAATCTTCTTCATTTCTGAACACATTATAATGAGAGTCTATTACGACCACAACAATTTATTCAAGTATCACAATCTAAAACATAAAACTCTTGATTTAGGACTCTGTGAATGTACACACACACATTGCAAAAGAATGTTCCATACACACGCACAATAGATTTAGTTATAATACAAGCAGGACGAAACAACTAAAAAAATTTAGATGAAATCACCGCAGCCACGCGCGCGAGAAGGAATTTTGAATCCTCCAGTCGCCCTATGATGACTGCTGCAGCAGAAGTCAAAATATAATCTCAAAAACAAACATTGAGTCGACACAGTGGAGTTACGCAGGAATACTACTAAAAAGTACGTCCGAGGACGGCGTCAAAAAGAGAAAAAACATGTTTTCCGTGCTTTGAATAAGTGTACGTGAGTGCCTACTATGTATAAGTACATATGACATGATGGAAAACATATGGGAAGATGGAAATGTAGTTTTCAGCGAGAAGCGGTGGAATGCAACAGTGCCCGGGAAGGGAGAGAGAGAGAGAGAAAAACATTCATGAAATATTGACGATTGCCTTGAAGGAAATCCCACCCGACTCATCATTAACTTACATGCAAAAATCAATACAAGGATACTGCACATTGACTATCCGTCCGAGTTCGCTCCCCTGAATATTTAAATAACATCTCTGCAAATGTTTAGTCCGGGAAAAAAAAGACAAGAAAAAACTGTATTTCTTCATTAAAAATTTAAATAAAATACTATATGGCGATAGAGATGGGCTTGGAGGAGAAGGTAGAGAAAGGAGATGCCAACAGCAATTAAACAACTTTCTCCTTAACGACTTGACGTTACACAAACCCTCTTCATATATCTTTTACCTTAAGTCCTCCCGGCCGTTTCACGGACTGTAACGGCTTGCCAGGAAATTCAATATTGTAACACAATAGTTGTCAGGACTTTATATAAGGTCGGACGGGAAAGTGTCGGTGTTGCTCCTGGGGAGAGAGGAGAAGGTCTCCTAACATTACTGTCACATTTGCTTTTAGATGACATCTACTCTTAAGGAGTGAAGTACCTTCATCCGAGTGGTAAAAGTGTCTAACCCAACTCTAAAAATCTACCACGCTCTATCACGTAAAGACCTGATCTTCCCTACTTATGGAACCTTAGATATAGTAGTAGATACATACATACATACATACATACATACATACATACATACATGAACTACGACTAGCCTGCTAGATGTGTACTTTCCCTTCAGTCTGCAACGCAACATACTACTATGAACCAACCTTCTATATGCCCTGTCACAGTAACCAACCCAACATTTGGTGTAGCCCAAACCAAACAAACTCTCTGTGTATCACCTAAACCACTTTCCGTCTGCTACATATGAACTAACTTGCTACTCTGCATCACTGAAACCAACATTTCGGTCTGATGACACACACCAACAGACTGGATCTCATAAAGCAATATAAGTACACATGCATGTATGTAATACACAAAAAACATGTAATGCATTCAGAGGTAGATGTACTTAAGGACACTCGAGACTTAGCATTATATGGTCCAACTTTATACACTCAGCATTGCATAACTCCATATGAGCCAACACTAACCTCAGAAGGATATAAGTAGAGCATATATCTTTATACAAACGAGTCGTGTGTGTGTATGCCGGATCAAATAAACCACCCTAAACCGCGAAACCTACCTGTCCTAAAAACTTTTCTGTCTACTCATTTTCCATAATCTGGAAATTGACAGGTTGCGGCACGCTATATGGTGTTGATGGTGGTCGTAGAGACACGTGTATCTTACCCCATGTCTATACACTTACTATCTTTCACAGCTATGAGACTCAAAACGCTGGTAAAAGACAAAAGTGCAGCAAAAAATGCTGTATCTCCACCAAACTAATCAATAAGTTCTATCCAAGAGAGAGATTGAGAGAAAGAGAGAGAGAGAGAAAGAGAGAGAGAGAACAACTGCCAGAACTTGTGGATCTTCACTCCACCATATAGGAAACCCCACTAGAAAGATGGATACACCACCACCACATGTTGATAAAATGCACATCTACATCTGTTGTGGCCGATGTCAGTCATGATGAGCCTCAACTCACAACAGCAGCAGAAAAGGAACACCCGTCGTACGAACACCCTCCAGGTGCACATGTTTCTTCCTACAACACAATAAGCTTGAAGTCACTGTATTATAAGAAACATTCCCCTCGCAACATAAAACTAATAGTTAGGACACTGTGATCAGGATATCGATCCCAGAACCAAACAGATGCAGAAACACAGATGAACACAGACGGACAGGGTAATGCTCCGAAGAAAGTGAAAGCATTCGCAGGGCTAAGGACATGAAATTACTTTATTATTTTTGTATAACAGTGCAGAATGTGAAAAACATCACAGGAGAAAGTAAAATCATAAATAAATATATCTCTATGCTCTATAAGGATATCTCTTGTACCCACTTATTTACCTACCTACAGCTGTATATACATGCCTGTATACCTTATTAAAGTTATTTTGTATTAGCTTTTGTAGTTCAATTTATATTCAATAGATACTTGTAAGTATAAGTATAAAAGTAGTATTTGTGGTTGTGATTCACAACAAACTCACTTCACAACTTGTGAAGTAAATTTTTTGGCAACGACTTTTGTGCTCTTGTTTCCATTTTTCCACACCCACGGCTACTACAGGAATTAATTAAATTGTTAATTAATTCATATTTATATGTACATTTCTATAAATTAGTTTAGTGTGTCCATTTAAACCTTTAATTATCAACCAAAAGCACAGCACGCTTTCTATAAACTTCAAAGCTTTATAGCACACTTTTCCTCACAATTACCCCTGCTCAAGTGCTCTGGCAAAGTTGTTCAAAATCCCTTTGAAGGAATCTTCCTTTCTAATTTCACCCAGAATGACTTCTTTCACGCTCCCTACATAGCTTAATTGGATGGAAAAGTTCAAGGTGAATGGAAGGACTGGAAAGTGAGGAGGTGAAAGTAAAAATGATGGCACAAGTCTCCTTCGTTTAGGAAGTCAAGTCATAGGAGATATGAATATACACAAATACAAGACAATATAATGACCATAAAGCATTTGCCATTAAACAAAACACGTAGTGGATATATAAAGTCTACAGGGGTCATAAAGTAATAAAAATTACGGCGTCGTCATCATCTCCCCAGCAATTATTAAATCATATACTAAATTATACTTATACCTATAAGTAATAGTGACATTTAGAATGAAGAACCTTTGTATTATCATCACAATTTTCCAAGTCTTTTCCCTTTCTTCCAAGCAAATCTTCCCTTGTATTATACTTTTATTAGAGCAACCGTCTATTTGTAAAACTATGGATAAACATACAACTATTATACAGTAAAGTCATTATGTAGATATGAAAATATATTTATCCAACGGACACCACGACAGACACACTCAACCTTTAATGGAATGATTAGAGCGGAAAACCCAAAGTTAGTATCACTTGTTAATGAGTTTCATCAACATTTAAAAATGGTCTATTACTTCCATAGTGTTTATATATACTTATACTTACATCTATATTTTATACTCGGGGTTGCAACACTAAAATTTATTACGTAAAATAATTTTATAAAAAACTATAAATCCAAAGAGTATCTTATGATTATGTAATATGACAATGATGCAAAAATAGGCAGATGTTTTATAAAGAATACTCCTTCACCAAGTATAAAATATTAAAACGGATCTATGTACGTTACATCTATAAGCATATGTAATAACCTACTTTTAATAGTAAATATAGTCACGCCAGACTGCAAACTGAATAACGTAAAAACGGTACGTTGTTTCGTCAAAAAAATGACAATCTCAATGAAGAGCAGAGTACAGCGGAGATTTAAACTTGCTAAGTACTCATTGCTACAGCCATTGGGAAACCTTATACGAGTTGAAAAAGGTATCATCACAGAAACATAACTCCCATCACCTGTTCCAAAAGGTGGTTGGAATCACCTTGCAATCATGGAGAGTACATAGTACATACTTGTAAAGTATACTGTGGCTCTGTAGTAGTTCAAGCTTATAACTATACCTATACCATTGGAATCTCATCCTTATCAGCACATAACATTTATAGTTACGTACATACAGATATATAAGTTCCTCATCAGGTAAAAAGAGCACTTCTTCACCGCGCCGTCACACGTAAATTTTTTCCTAGGTGGTTGCTAATGCCTTGTAAAGATGTGCTACAAGATAAATACACAGGTTGGTTGTAGATGTGGCGGATCGAGTGAGAAGAGACTGTAGAGAGGTGCAGGAGCTCTATAGTGAAAGAGAGAGACGACGTGGAGAGCCGGAAAAGGAATAAGCGAAGCAAAGCAACGCAATTCTATTTAATAATAGGCGGCTATGATGATGATGGTGATGGGTTCTCATTAAAACTAACGATAATGCTTTAGCTATATTATGTTACTGGTGACATACACACATACTTTATTCATTTTACTTTCATCCCATTTCGCTTCTCTAGAGCTTCTCCAGGGGGAAAATAGAGTAAAACACATACACAGAAAGAGAGAGAGAGAATGTGAAACCAAGAGCATGTGAGAGCGAAACACACACACACACACAAGAGAGAGAGAGAGAGAGAGAAAGAGAGACGAAGAGTGTTATAGAAATGCCAACCAGAGAAACTTGTCTTGTAACCCGAGTAATGCCCATAAGTAGAGAGTCTGGCAACTAGTGATGGCAATGACGACGTCAAGGATATAAACTACAACCAAGACGGTTTCAAATGAAGTAATGCATTATGTAGACAACCCGAGTACATATACGAATGTTTCAAACTCCTCACCCATGCACCATTGCCAGCACAAGTTATTCACAGCACGCACACACACGACCGTCGAGGCTGACGGAGAGACATGACCATTATTTACCTACCTATACAGTATCCTACGCTCCACATCCTTCCCAAACATACATAGCTCCATTCCATTCCATTGCCAACCCATATGCAGTATTGGCACCAAAGGATAACACTATGTATGCCATATACTACTGCCAAAGCGATGGACTATGGACGTCCCTATGACCACCTAGTAACACATAAGTGACTATGGATACCTGGGAAAAAGTAAATCCCGGGCTTTATAAATGGAAACATACACACAAAGGTGCTTCTTTAGTTAAGTAAGTGGATCCAATGAGTTTGGGTTCCTCCAAGTATCACCCCCACCCAAGACCGTTCACATGCAAACGCCATGTAAAGCTCATCTATTTGCTTTGACCTCACAATAAGCTTTATAAGGTTTTCGCTTTCCCATGAATACTCAAGTTAGTCGCCCACCAAGTTATTTGCTTTCATATGAACATCCAAATTATTCTATTTCCTATTACAAGTATCTACGTTATTCTCTTCCCTACTACAAGTATCTACGTTATTCGACTTCCTATTACAAGTATCTACGTTATTCGACTTCCTACTACAATAAATACATACCCACGTTATTCGCTTTTAGTACATGCACAATATCCAAGTAATTCCCTTTCCCATGGAAGTTATTCCTTCTCATGAACACCAAGTTATAGTCGCTTTTCCATGAGCATCCTAGTTATCCATTTATCCATGAGCACCAAATAAGCCATTCGCCTTTCCCTTTCGAATCTCCTGTAGCTGTTTTGTTTACTTTCCCTTGAATTTTCTGACTTTAGTATACCTACATAGTATTCGTTTTTCAACGGGACAACTTTTTTAAAGATGCTTTTATCCTTGAAATCCCAAGCTATTTGCTCGTGCATGCACACCTGAGATATTTGCATTATTTCCATAAATAAATTGTTGGGTGGAATAAAAAACACATTAGAAAATAAGAGAACAGTTGAGTGTGTATACACAGGGAATCAGGGAGCAGAAATTTTTGTGTTGTGTGCAATGAATACTATCGCCTGTTGACATTAATTTTCTCTGTCGAATGTAAATCATGTAGCCATTTGCAAAATTATTCCCTCCGCACACACAGCCTTTCCCTCATCTTCGGTCTGGCAAGCACACTCATTGAAAGAATACAGCGAATACTTTCAAATGGGAAGTAATTGTATGCAGGGAGTGTGATATCATACATCACGTCCCTACAGTTATACATGTCAAGGTATGTGTTTGGAAATAGAAAGAGGGAACTCAGCAGCAGCGATATATTTTCTCCTTCAGCCCAAACAGTGTCCAACGAAATGCTCATAGTTATCGCAAGATTTACGGATCGAAACTCTCAGCTTTGTTATTGTTTCCCTCTATACTTATGTATGTAAGCACCTCCAGCCTTTCAGCCTTTCAGCTCATATGTTTCAATACTTAATATAATTACAAGTATCAAGAATATACAAAGTATTAAAAAAATACAATATACGTTATAAGCTTATAAGGATAATGTAAATCTTTTTATGTAATATACGAGCGAATATTATGTAATACAAGTATAGCTAGTAATAGCTTTAATATAAAATGCAGGCTTAAGTACATATGTGCGACCCTTATGCATCAATTATCGTTAAGCATTACATGATCATTATGTACTTCATGATTACGTATGTACAGAGCATACATTACATATTACATACCTATACTCATGTACAAAGATGGAAAGTGAACCAACTCAAGTTAGAATAAAAAGGGATACGAGGCGATTACGATAACATTTAGGTGTTCTCGTGGTCCAATTCACCAGTTGTGAACCTTATGGATGAGTCAATAAAACAACGTTATCGCGGGATGGAGAGGCCCGTGTCTAATAACACATTTAGTCCACAGGTGCACGTCCCACCCATGTATCACAGTCCCATTAGCTCACATTAAAATTCTCTCAACTACATACATAAGACATAATATTGAGAGCCACGCGAGACTTTATTCCTTCATGGCTTTCCCGCTAATGCAATTCACCTTCCAGCGCCTCATGCTCCTACGAAGTATATAAGTAAGTATAAGTATAAATATATACAGCGATCTAACTCCAAGATCCACTAATAGAAGAGATAATATTCAAAAAGAAACTACTACTATACGTTTTAGTCCTACGGACTGCGGGCTCAATATTCCTAATTACTACAATCAACTTCAATCTGCTCATACATACTTTATCAACTTTCCTCATTTCAAATCTAATGAGATTTTAATTTTCCGATAGCTTCCCTCCAATGAGCACTAGAGCAGCAGATGCTGCAAATTCGTTGTTACCCAAGCCCAAAGCTTCTGTCTAAGTATATGTGTACAAACAAAATGAAAAAAAAAATATATGTAAAAATCCTTCAACTAAAAACCATGGACTAATAAGATAGAAAAGTAGATATACCAAATTTGTTTTTAACAATTTGCATTAACGTTACCAAGATATCCATCCCTCATTTATGCCAAGGCTTATAGGCTAAAGTTGAAGATTTAAAGTTTCTCACTGCAAAACAATTGAGATTTCTATAAGTATAAGGAAATTCGATTTATTATCCCGTAATAGATTAAATCCCGTACTGCAGAAATCCTTGTAATAACGAAATAAGCTAAAGATGAAAGTTAAGTACTGCTAGCGGCACACTTTCAGTTGTAGTAGGATGATATGTAAGCTCTCAGAATATGCTAATTTGAGCTTTGATCCTAAAAATCCTAGTAGCAGAAGCAATGGAATGTCTTAATATTTCAATTTCCTAAATCTATAAAAATATTCGCCTACACTTCCATAAAAAATTGACTATGATTAGTAATTTAATTCCTACTTTGCACAATCCCCGTCACACATTTAATAGTTATGTAAAGCGAGCGGAGCATTAGTGTCAATACTTGGAATTAAGAATTGAATCGTGAACATACACATAATTATATCTGCTTTTATACAGTTATGACTATGGCAAAAGCCAAAGAAGACCCTGTTGTTACTACAACTACTACAAACTACTTTCCATTCACATAATTTCCCTCTGCACAATAGCTTCTTTGAAAGCTATAAACTGCCTCTAGTAGAAGTAGCTACTATCATTATCATAAACACTTATACACGTATGCTTCTTCTCTCTCTCTCCCGCTCTCTCTCTCTCTCTTACAAATTTGAATTCTGAGGCACGTTAGGGACAGAATAATGAACGCAATTTTCCTGGGATGTAAAGTATGGTGTAAATACATGTGGAACATTATACAGGCGATTTGAAGTGAAGGAAGAAACTGGCGAGAGTGAGAAAGTGAGAGCGAAAGCTACTTAAATACTGAAAGGTTGGTCGGCTGGTGCCTGGTGGTGTAACTTATTAGTGATTCCAGCTCTAGCTCCGGATATGTACATTCATTTGATTCAAAGCTGAAAATGTGGTATGCATTTCTAATCATGTCCTCACGCTCCCGAAACCTCCGCCCATCTTAATGTGCACTTACACACATATACACGCAATAGTATATTAGGTACTTTTATTCCTTATGCCTTAGAGTACGTCCACATACGTATGTATGAAATTATTCTCTCCATAGACATGTACGATATACTTCTTATGCTTCTGTATCCAAATATATATGATCCAGACTTATTAAAACCATATACAGCTATTTACTTGCGATTAGCCCTACTAACTACAAATACACTTATAGCAATTTAGTAGCGCAGCAGAAATACTAAATGCTCCAAGATCATGAGTCTCCTACTTACTCCTACACACAACATTAATACAAACTGCTATTCATATTCAGTAAGGCAACCGTTCGGAAACGCAAGTCTGGAAATAAATGCTTGTAGTAAGTAACTACAACATTTCCCAAAGGTACACTACTAATACCAGAATTTTCCTATTTCCCAAAAATATCCTTATTACCACAGTTATCACAATCATGTTCACTTGTCTTTTATGCTCTTTTCTAACTCCTAACTTCTGCTCCCACAAGTTCAGTTTGCTCCTTCCAACTTCAAGTCAGTTTCAGGTTGGAAGTACATATCTGTTGGCTGATGCATTGCCAATCAGGAATTGAATTCACAACAATATGCGAAACAAGTGCTTCAAATTTAACCTGATATCCCATTATTTTAATTAACAAAAAAGTTTCGTACTTCCAAGCAGGTAAAAAAATGAGCCGAAAAAATTAACTAATAGCTCCATGCTTCCAGAAATATTAAAAAAATAACTCCAGGCTACCAGGAGAACTTGACGAAACTTAACGAAAATCTCGACGAAAGCAGCCAACACTTCACGACAAATCTTCCTGCCCGTCATACACTCAATCCTAACCTCGTGTTCTGCTGTGTAGTTACTTATATGCCATTATGATGTCTATTATAGAAATCTACTGTTGCAACAGTCATGTACAGTAATTTTAGGGTTATACATAGATACATAGCTAATAGCTAACGAAGCAAAAGCTCGTCAACTCGCCATATTAATACATTATTTACATGCAACCCCGTCCAGATGTTCCTTGCCTTGCAAAATGAAGTCCTGCTGTTCACATTGCAAACCAAAGGAGTAGCATTTATTGCATTGCTGTTCGTTATAATACACAACTCATAGCCAGAACGAAATACAGTTTGGTCCAGGAGCCTTTTGAGAACAATAATAATAATAATGCTACTACTAGAGACAGTGAAGAAATGAAAGGCACCACAGAAGCAGCAGCAGCAGTATAGAGGCATAAGATTTGTAACAGGGGAGAAGTAAGAATTTTTTTAGTCGTAGCAACAAGCCATTAACGTTAGTTCCATGTGTTCACATTCACAACGAATTGCGACAGCTTGGTCAATGACTCTGTTTCCTTCCATAACGGCGTTTATAGGAGGAACTGCCGGCGGGAAAGAGAATTAAGAGTCTATCCATACAGTACAGGCATAGATAGATGTAAGTATCTAATAGATATACTTATAGGTAAGTATAACGTAAATGAAAAGCTTTCACTTCTACAATTTTACATATATGTATATGATTTTCGGCCTAAACCATACTGTATTATTGTATACAATTATATACAAGATATTATTTTGATGATCTAATGCAAAGCACATACCCCAGAGAATTATGATAAGCATAAAAATACATATTACAGTAGATATTAGTATACCCATAATAGATTGTAGGTAATACAAAAAGCAGGAATATTATGAGGCATAGTGAGTACATGTATCTACTATAAAAGATACTTAATATTAGAAGAAATAATAAGAGTTGAAGTCCATTTTAAGAACCAAATAATATACAGATGGAGATATAACCGAGGGGATTAAAAGACTGTTCGCACTACCATTATATGACCTGCCAGCTCCCAGCTCCTGCTTGACAAGCAGGTTTATAAAATTCCGGCAAACTGAATCAAAATCCTTTTCATCCAAAGTAATAGTGGTAGCAGAGGTTATAGGAGGAGAAACCAGGCCACACAGGATGGTTTAAGCTCATCCCAGCCCCACGCGTACATACCTAGAAAGGACTTGAGTAAGTGCATAGTAGCATCCCTTTAGAGTAAATGGAGCTGCATAGATCCCAGGAACTTAACCACATGGAGTTTCGTAACGACAAAGTAAAAAATAAAACCTTTTCGTCTGCAGCTGTCATTACCTGACGTGTAAGTTCTGGACCTAAAAAAATTACTATAGGAGGGAGTACGGAATCTCAGAAAGGCGGGTAAGTACAGAGATCTAAAACTACGTATGTATGTATAAGTATCCACAAGTTCGCAACCAAAAATGGCAAGAAAGAACCAGAAACAGGAACTAAACGACCGGCAAAGGCAACTTAACAACCACCAAACAACCAACAACAGCAACAGAAGACCGAGAAAAACTCAATTTCTCCTTTCCCTCCAGACTCTAATACCTTTCACCTGACTGGTTTTTACCAAGCAGCATCCCTCGGACGACCCCGCCAATATTATGGTAATTCAACAGATGAAATCAGAAAGTTTCACAGAATCAGGGAGAACCACATGAGCGTCTCTATCAAAATCTTTGTTCTCTCCATACAGCCCGTCAAAAAACTCGACCCAGTTGTTAAATACACTAAAGTATACTTATACATATAGCAGGTACAGGCACAAAGTATTTCCTCTTTCTTGTTGCGCTGTATAATACCTCACTTCATGTCAATCACACTCTTCTTCATTTACTTCCCGTACTTATATGTATATGAGAACTTTCAACTCTTTTAAAATCTCTTGGAACTCATGTCACACTGTAAATGTAAAGAACAGTTCCTATGAGTTCTACAAGTATATCGTACATACATACACACTACATACTAACATACGCATCTAACCAAAAATCCTTTCAAAAAATATCCAACAAGCGTCAGCAGTCGTCAATGTTTGCAAAGAGCACACAAACAACAAGACAAATTCCACTTTTCTCTACTTTCCTTTAAAAGCCTCAGCCTCGCAACAATATTAAGAGTGAAACTACACAGCTTCATCTCCCGCTGTGCGTGCCCCGCTCTATACACACTACGGCCATAAGAAGAGACGCATAGACGAGCAAAAATACGCGTTTTTACAGTAATGTCCTATACCGATGCTTATATTAAATATCTCTTTGGTTATGGATACCACCCAGATAACACTTCTTGCATGACACAATAGTAGTATGTATACCTATATGTAGACAAGTGTAACACAATGATGTAGGTATAGCAGGGAACACACTATTGTTAGGAACAGTACAACCTATACTTACACGCAGTACATAGATATATGTGAGAACCACAATGATAACTTTTATGTTCAACTCACGATCAGTGCCAACTCTTGTCTTAGGTATGTAAAACGCACTGCTGTTGTTTTAGTATGTCGAAAAGTATATCACACAATGTTAACATGCAGGTAGTATGTATAAAGAACTTTTTCCCTGTTGTCTGTACTCAGAGGTAAGTACATCAGAACTCAACGTACTTTTTGAGTAAGTGCTTAAACGAGTTCAAACAACAATTTCCTCCGTTGGTTTATGGCAGGCAGAAATTGCAATGACAACTTATTATATGAATAAGGGAGAGAGAGCGAGAGGCAAAACTCAAGGGTTTAAAACAGAAGCAAGTCTGGAACACATATGAGCCCAGAATATTGTTCCTCTTCCGTGGCAACTCCTGTCGTATCAAGGAGATCACGATCATGCTCCAGGATGAATTGAATTAAAACCCGCAAATGAACCACCCTGTAACAATCATGGTTCCGTACACACTCTTCCCCCGACAGCAGTACATAGCAGAGCCTACAGAACTACAGTAGACGTGACTCGTCCAAGGTTATACAAATGTGTACATTGAGCCTCATCCTAGCAATACAAGTATGTTGTGGAATCTCTGAAATATCCTCGTCAAAAACGGATCTTGCACTCGGACAGCGTATATGAATGTGTTTTGTATATAAATATAAGATATAAATATTAAATATATAGATAATATATACTTACATGATATCATATATGTTATTATAAGTGTAATATATAGTCACAACATAGTATTTTTAGGTATGTATAGCTATAAACATAATACACATATAGAAAAACTGGATGAAAAATGTATACAACATAACTTACAAAGTTAATACTCCGGCTTCAAAATCTTCCCAACAGTTTCATGCTTACGCGGGGTATGTAGACATGTATATGTATCTGTGTGTCTTCATATAAGGATTACATTATTTATTTTAGTTTCACGTGAACAAATTTCTGACTGTGTTTTTGAGCTGTATAGCCGACTAACCAACTGTTCCACAACTATAAGTCTACACAACTGAGTAGGTGTGACTGCAAGAGTATAGTAAACAACTGAATGCATTTTTGATACACAATATAAGTACAAGTTGTACAAGCTAAACACACAAATGTATAAATATAACTTAATCCAGGTCTAAGTAGATATATTATACTTACATAAATGCCTCTATTTCTGCCGTGTGTACAAGTGTGTGTCTAATACGATTATGCAAATATGTAAGTATACCTAGACACTCCAACAACAAACCCCTACTACACACACTTATCTAAAGCCAAAAGAGCCGTGCATTTAAGCCCTCGTCAAAATATTCCATTACCTATGGTCGTCAACCCATTTCTTTTCCATCATCAGCCTAAGGATAACACGGTCTAAATTTACGTAAATTCCGCTGACAAATCCTCCATTTACGAGCCCGGTCATAAAACAAGGTTGGATGACAGCCGGAGCACATTCGCCAGCTTCCGCAGATTACACATGTAGTAGTAAGTATGATAGAGAAAGGGACAACAAGCTATATGTATATGTAGATATAGTACAATAGAGACCATGGAAGACTATGGATTCCGAAAAAGCTTAGGTTGGGCGGCAAGAAATGAAATGTCAACGACGACGAAGGTAGAAGAAGAAGCTATAGTGGTGAAAGTCGTAACAATCTTTCCAGTCCCCTGTATATTCTCTTTCCTTTTTCATACTCATTTCACCACCAAAGCAGAGCTCTTCCACCTTCCAGATCTCTAGATTCTCTACCATACAACAGCTACGTACAGCTCTAAAATTTCTAGCTTCCAGATGAAATTTTCTATATTTTCGTTCCCAACACTGAAGATCCCTACCTCACAATCCTATAAACATTTCCTGCCACATAAGATATTTCGTCCCGTACAATGCATTACCATAGTTCATAAGTATAGTTCATATACTTATAGTTACAGATACAATATCAACAAAAACAAAAAGCCCGCGAGCCCAAGCTTTTGTTTGGCCTCAAATTTGTCCCTTATAATTACAAGAGCTCTGCAATATGCAAGTGCAGGGGAGGAAGAATAATTCATGCTTGGAGAATAGTCCGGTGGGTATCCAAAAGCTTCAAAACATAGAACCAAGAATCTAGAGCAAGATTCCTCACACAAGCACACATAAGTCCAGACTCAAAACTTAACACTAAAAACCTTATTAGTGGATAATTTCGCAAAGGAACACGTGTATATATGGCGGACATGGTATGCGTAAACAATTCCCATGGCCAAATCCATACAATTAGTGTCGAATGGAGGAGGACAGGGATAACAAAAGCTGCTCAGGGAGGAAAGAAGAAATTCTTAGTACTTGTAATATGTATATGTATTCTTATAATAATAATTATACTCTGCAAGTGAGAGAGAGAAAGAGAAAGTGAGCCTTTCATTGAAATTACTTTCTACAATGCACTATCCCTGCCTTGCACATTTCCCCTTCATTATGATTATGTAAATCTTCCTCTTGGAAACGCATTTCATTTATACCTGCTACTAAAACGCTATAAACATGAAACTTAAATGCTATACATATCAACACTGCTGCTATGAAGAAAAGCCTCTCGTCGTCGGAATTGCCCCGCTCGAGGAGACGACGGCCAAAGTATCTGCATAAGTTCAGTCGAGCAGTAAATGTTTAATTACAACGAGCTCCGGCAACAACTTTATAGGCTTAACAGCCTAAATTCTGGAACATGATAAATGGATAGTGAATGATGAAGACACGTAAACACCTTCTCCGTCGTCCAACACCTGAGAAGCCATCGTTTCATTCATTTAAACGGACACTTAGTTTATATTTCCAGAGAGAAAACTTTAATGGACAACCATTGTATCCTCATTTCACACACAGTTTCCTTCAATTTCCACCAAGCAAAGTATACTTATTATCTTGCTTATACTCTGCTTTGCTCACATTTTCAGGGAGGGATACATATCTCCTAAAGCTAATACTTTCACATTTAATATAATGTCCCTAAAATTTTACACACATTTCTCTTCTCCGAACATTCGGTGTACTAGAACCTCTGGTTTACTATTTCCCCGACGACGTCGTTTAAATTTCCGCGGACATTCCACACAAAAATAATAATTAACCCAAGTCCAACCAACTGTTGACAACTGTAACTGATGATGTCGGTAATATTATAGCTACCTACCTACCTACCTTCTACATACTTCCCATATCTATTTCTATTACCCTGCAACTTATTAAGATTGCAAACTGAATACATTCAAAATAATTTGCACAAGCAAGCGCTTTAAAATAAACTAAACTTAAATATATAAAATACACGCTAAATAATCTCCACAACTCACTCAAATCAACAGCTCCCAAGGTTACAGGGACAATAACTGTGGCTGACATTCGTAGCCCAAGAATAATGGATTCAATTAAACCCAGCCATTCTGCAAGCTTGAACCTACACGTATACTTATTCAGATATACTTACCAAGGACAAAATTGCAATTTCGGGGAATTGAATTCCAGTCGTCCTTATTACAGAACCTCAGCAGGGCCGATGCCGATGATATTATTATTAAAATAAATGTTAATCCTTTAAGTCACGGGGAGGAAAAACTAAATCATTGGGGAATTATTCACGCAGTAGAATAATAGTTGAGTGTGCAAAATGAAACATGGATAGAGTACAGAAGTAAGTTATAATGAGGTGTAATATGAGGAAAAGAGAAGAGAGAGAGAGAGAGAGAGAGAGAAGAATTGCGAAATGAATAGATTTTCTTTATAAGTTGACACTCATATAGTCCATACATATGGGTTCCAATACATTTCGCATCCTAATATTTATAAGTGAATATGTAAATCCAATAAGGGAGAAATACATGGCGTGTGGTAAGGCCCAGGAATTGGAACTATAGTAAGTATAAGTACAGTAGTACATAGTAGTAGTAGATTAAGCATGCACGGCTGCTCATTGAATCTACTCGACGCTAATCAAAATCATGACTCTGTCAACACCGTACAAACAAATGTACATTCCTATAACTTGTATTTACAGTATGTACATAAGTATCAGTATACTTATAAGTATACTTAAACATACATGCAGAGCATAGCACAACATGAGAACAATTCCATCTTTACCATACATTCCACTACCCATCACCGTTCTAGGAATCCAATGGGATTCCTTAGTAGGACAACTACATACAAGTTCATTCGTATAGGTACATAGCTACATATGTACTCTATTTGCTATGAATCGAAGTTATGTTATTATTTATTATATGTATTGCAATACCAATCTTGTTTCCATACCCCAAGTTTCCTCGAATGAAAAGCCGAGAGTGAAAGGGAAAATAAGACTAGTACAACAACAATATATTCCTCAATAGCGCACACACTTCCTAATTTCAATTTCTGGGAGGAAAAGCCATGGACCGGATGCTCTTGTACATATATAGGTATGTAAATACATATAATATATGTACATGCTACACACAAGAGAAATATCCCGAGTACAGACCAAAAGCAAACAAAATCAGCTTTCACACACTTCATTCCCTTGCATTCTCTTTTCGCATTCATCCCAGCGTCTCACTCATCCATCACCATCACCTTCAACAGTTCAGCCGTCCTATTCGAGTTGAGAATTCAAAATTACATTCTGGCCTACACATCCCGGCAAAATGTATACCAATCTAATATAAGCACCCTTACATGCACAACCTTTTGGGGCGTCAGGAGGCTTCAACCGAAAATCAAGTATATATGACTGTACTTATAACTAAAGTATTGTTCCTTTTTTTAAAAAAAAATCAAATATTCCTTAGAGAGAGAGAGAGAGAGAGAGAGTTTAACACTATTGAAGAATTCTCTCTTCCCAAAGCATTCCCATCCGTCAGTCTATCACTGACAATATACTTTCGAAACTCAAATACTTCAAATTTGCATGCAATATTATGTACCTACATATGTGAAATATAACTATAAGTAAACGGATACTTCATAAAACTATTTGGAATTTCCTACAATTTTGTCCGCAAAGTAAAATTGAAAGCTTAAAAAATGGTATCATATGTATATCTAACGTACTACATTCTGTATTTAATAGAAGCTGCAGATGAATTAATAAAAATAATCATACCTTATCATCATAGAACCCAAAGTCATCTTCGGTTCTATTCTGCCCCAGAAGTCGATCCGTCTCTTGGTCAGTGTCCGCATCTGCAAGATAAAAAATACAAGTTTTTAAATTTTACATTTCAAATCACAACACTGTTTTTCTGTTCAAAAACACTGAATTTAATTTTGCCGACCATTTAAATTATTTTTGTAGTTAAGTGCCCAACCTTAAATGAGGTCAGATGAAACTGGGAAAAACATCCCAATCATACTTTCAAATTGCAATATTAAATATAAGATTTTCATCTCGAAAATGACTCCTTAAATTCTCAACCATGTGCATAGTGACTTGGAGAGTCTGCCCACCGCATTTCATGCATCCGCATAGCCGCATACCTATGTGTATTACTAAATGCAATTTCGTTTTTGTGAAACATAATCTGAGATGCCAACTTTGTCAAAGGATTTGAACTTTAATTTTAGAAATCCCGGTGGAGATAAATATCAACAATCATCTAACTTCAACTGCCGCCTGAAGAGCCAAACCTAAGAGAGCGTCATCCAAAATCTCGAAAAGTAATATACCACACTGACATGTAAAAAATCAAAATCACAAAAGACACGTTTCACAAGCACGCAGAAGTTAAGTAAGTTACTAGTATCAATTTTATAAATCAATTTCAGTTTGAAAGCAGAGCAAAAAAGTACAAAAGCAAAGTCCTTAAATTGAATGACCAGGGAAAAATGAGATATAGAAAAAAAAAGTTTACGGAGATGAAACCTGCTGCAACAGTAATCCTAATCGAAAGAATGGGAAAGTTATACTTGCAGTAAGATAAATACAAGACAACCTGCATCTTACTACTAGAAGTTGATGGCATAAGCGGAACAATCAGAGTAAAAGTAAACGTACATACCTATAAGTGTATGTACATAAATATAGATATAAATGTAAGTATCGACCACGTAATAGAAAAACGTCTATTTAACTTAAAAGCACAAAATGAGTTGGCAAGGAGTTCAAACAAAGCATTATCCTTGTCAAAAGTTGGAGCAAACTTCTAACAACTCTTTTCCCTTCGCCCTGATTATTTCTCAAACGAATCTCCTCATTTCTCTCCTCTCCTTCCTGTTTACAAAAGAGATCCCATCATTAAAATTCACTTATCCTCCACCCCAAGGCCCAATGCTGCACCGAGAGAGTCCCTCCATTACTCCTCCATTCAAGTCCTACAGTCGTATGTTTAAAACTGTGACGTAATTTTAAGCACGTATCTTCAAACTTTTCAAACCCAAACACTATGGGATTCGACCACGAACGGAAATTAAAAAAGATTTTGAAAAGTGTGCACAACAATGAGAAAAAGATGGACAACGGATGTTACAGCAACTTTCCGAGATAGTACAGAAAGACCAAACAGTAGAGAAAACGGACCAAAATGTACAGAAAACGAACTAAAAAGTACAGATGACGAACCAAATGGTGCAGAGGATAAACAAAAAACACGTAGAAGACGATAAGCTAAACATGCAGAAGGTAAAAACAAAACGGTAGGAAGACGCTCCGAAAATGTAGAAGATGGACAAAAATATTTGCAGAACAGAAATCTATCATTGTTATGAAATAAAAAAAGGACCAGAAGAGACAAAAATAACTAAAAAGTGAAAAGACGATCGAAGATGAGATTAGAGGAAGTATCTTCATACAACATAGGTAACTACACCTATAGGCAACTATACCTAAATATATAAGTATGTGCTTCCCACGCATATAAAAAGATCAAACCCTGTGCAAGTTCTAATGTTTCCTCGACTAGACAAATGATTAATTGCCAGACACAAAGGGAAATGTGGCAGTAGGTATAGAGAATCGGAATTAATTTTAGGAACACCTACAGAGCTCAACCGGGGATACGCTGGAATGTCCAACATCAACACAACAGCAGTGATGGTTCCGGCAAACGGAACCCAAAACCTTTATTAAAACACTGGGACTTTTCATGCCGAGACCTTAAGAAAGAGTAAAGGAATGCCAAAAACCAAAGCAATCAGGAGCATTTCTAAGAGACAACAAGCCAGAGAGGAAGAAATACAATTCGTACATAAATAGAAACACTGATCTTACATATGTAAACACACACATCAAGAAGGACATACCGAGGAAGAGGACGAGTGAGAGAGAGAGAGAGAGGGGGGAAGAGAGAGAGAAAGAGACAGGAGAAATAGAAGCAAAGAAAATAACAAGGACACGAAAACGAAAAACTTGGAGCCAAAGCTAAAACCCACTGAACAAACGGTAAATCTATCTGTTGCATCCTCCTATTCATTTCACCTCCTTAAGCGCACATCAACAGACCAAAGAAAGGGAAGAATGAATACAAAGCAGTGGAAAGAAGCACATTTTCCCTTGTAGTAATACATAAAAACCTCCCTACATATAGGAGGAATGATTGCTCCTCCGAACAAAACAGTCTTTCAAGCAGCGTTACAACATCAACCCACAAACACAAATCGCTCACAAAGGCTCCTAAAGTACTAACTTCTATATTGAAGGTATAGACACTGGTACTTTTTAAACCTTCACGGACAACATGTAAGGGAACAGGGAGGAGAAGTAAGGAACAGTGTGTGGGACTTGAAATTTAACCACGAACAACATGGGCCTGCTCCTCAAAGTAGCTATAAAAATTCTTTCCCCTCTCCACATTAGACAACTCCCTTCCTCACATGCATTAGGGCTTGGACTCTGGATTTTCCCTATTTATCTATACTTACAAGTATGTAGTTCATTATATTTACATACTTTCATGTGTACAAACATATGACATGTTTACGATACGAATTGATATACGAACTATAAACTTCACAGACACATCAGCTTCACTAGCATATACGCTAGTGATGTAATGTTGAAGAACTTGCTTTTCATTACGTATCTAAACTAGTTGTTTAGATGGAGAGTAAGTGCAGACATTATAATAAGTATAAGTGTTTAAGTGTATGAAGAGGAATAAGTATATGTGCGTGTAGAAAGTGCAATAAGCATAACTTAGCATGATAATAACATATGCTAAAGAAAGCAGGCACATCCGTCTGAGTTATACAAATGTGAGAGAGAAAACAAATGGGGATTTCATGAGATTCACGAACCCCTCTAGTAGTAAGTATACCTCCCTACCTCCATGAAGTTCATCTTGGGAGTATACGGACATACATATAAAGGTTTTTGAGTGAGTGTATCTACATACATATGTAGGGATTTACGAATTTACTACAGAAACCTCCAGCTGGAAGAACCTCCAGCTGTCAAGGCAAAGGAGCCATCTAGAGGAGGTTGTCTGAAGAAATTCCCGAGAAAGCACATGAGAGTTACGGAGAAAAAACTATACTACGTGTGTGTGTACATGAAGTGAGCAGAGAGGAATAACGAACTGGAATAGAATGAATTCTCCCTGCCAGTCTAACTTTCCCCCACAATTTATTACTGGCAAGGAACACAAAAGAAGTACTTTTTATTTCTCTCACTTACCAGTCTCTAATGTATATCTACGCATACATAGATTCTGTAATCATCTGTGGATAAACCTGTTTTTGGAGAAGAGATATGAAACCTCTGTATAACTTGAGTATGATCCAGACTACCATGCTGAAAGACACAAATGTATAGCTTGAGTACGAGGAACAATATAACTATAGATAACGTGAACGTATAGATAAACCATCCACGGTGCTTTAGCCTGCTATAATGTTTTAGACAAATGCATGAGATACTGTGGCAGCAAACATGACACTCTTCTCCATTATATTATATTAGATAGATACCAAAAGATTGAACATATGAAAGTCGTCAAATCCATTGGGCACCTCCAACAAGGCCCTATACTATAGTATAGTAGTTTAATTCGCCACGTGCAAGTCATAGGCTGAATAGTACTTATAATATGGTTTTACATCCATGACCATTAACTTAAATGTTTATACTTTCAAACGCACACGAATCACACTAGATATAACAATAAAGGCTATTATTTACCTAGCTGAACATGTGTTTCTAACGGGTATAAACCTCACATGTGTAAACACACTCCAAATTATACATATGTGTTCATTCGGGGCTGTTCAAGTGAAACGTCCAGGCAACTTGTTGGTGAACAATCAAGTTCAAGACGTAACAACTAATGATGACTTCAGCAATAATATTGCTCTATTATACATCTACAGAATTGTTCTAATGTACTAATCAACATTTAATCCAAAACAAAACAATCCCAACATCTTTCACTGGAGCTCGAACTTTACAGCCGGATGGAAGCTATGGGCTACTACAGGAATGATATGTCTTAATAAATAAGCTCACTGAATTATTCATATTGGTAAATTAGCTGTTTTACATGATTTCTCATTTATCATGAAAACACAAAAATTTCGAATAAGTAAATACAAGTAAATAGGTGGATATTGGAACAACTAAATGATTTAAATTTTTCACTCTTCCCGAATATCTGAACGTCCCCATAGAGAGAATCAGCTGCACGAACCATTGATGGCCGCATTATACCTTATCTATCTCCCAGCGCCCACACGGACACAAACACGAAGAGGCATTATTAAGGCATAGTTTTATCAGCCGACCATGGTGTCAAGTCACACTTTATAGGTTGGGCTTTCACTAGTTTCGCCGAACAATGGAACGTCTTTGGTGGTAAATAGGCATGAGGCCACTAAATAAATATCCATAGTAATAGCATATCATGCTTTCCCCGAGACATCACGCACTGTTCCCCAAAACGTAATTTCACCCAAGCTTTGTAAACTCATTGAAACCGTCCGCTCCGGCAATGGTGCGAGTTAGACAAGAACAAATAACTCCCCGGAATTACGAACAATCTTCAATGGAAATGGCTCTGACACAGAGCCTGCACCAAGGTGTCGTTAAGATACACATTAAGGTCTCCAGTCAACCTTCCAACAACCAATGTAACCTTCACTGCCCACATCAGATTGCCTATAACTTATTTCAATAAACCGTTATACATTCATTTGTAAAATCCAAGCATGAACTTACAAAAGAACGATGTATAATTAAGTATTTACATTACATATATCTACTATCTACCTTCGCTCAAAAGTTCATTCACATCGGAAAAAAATGTACTTATAAAATCCAACAAAATGAGAGCAAAAAATCATATTCAGCATTTAATTCTAAAATGGGATCACTACAACGCTCCAACCAGAGCAACATTGTCTGACTCAAAAGGGGATGGTATCACTATATGGAAATGTCACATAATGTCAGCAGCTCATCTTCCTTTCCAAATTATTCAATTTCCTATTCAAAATGAGGGATAACTACTGGAGTGAGAAACTTGTGTATATCTATGCTTTTGTATACTTGCAGATACATACATAGATACTTCTACACAAGCTGGCACTACTGGTACTACTACCATTATTATTGTAGAACCTGCTGCTACAGAGCCAAAATAAATGGCTTGGCATTCAGCCATTTACTACAGTAGGGCTTGTGCATATAAGATCATCCTCCCCACGATTAATCACATTGCCCTTGTCCCCTAATTTCATTCTCTTCACTGTTAACGCACATTCCTGGACTTCAGCTGCTACACTGTAAAACACTGTACAGACGTTCATAGTATCAATGAAGCTGCGGAGAATGATGTAAGAAAGGTAGATGTCAATATAGAAATAGACGGACCTGAATAGGAGCAACCTTCTGTACGTTTTAATTGTAGGTACAATGACAAAGCAATAGGTACATCTATATACCTATAGGTAGTTTACATATGTATGCAAGCATATAGAAAGAGATTCAGTGAGAATAACTCATCCACTGCATTAATCTTGATTAAACTCCTCCGAAACTTTGTACTACAATATTCCGGACCCGGACCAAAAATAAATTGATTTATTGAACTAAGCATCTTAAGCCTTCACAACTTCCGTCTAAATGAATACTTCTATAGTTACATGGATTTAATATACTTGCTAAAATGTTCACTTTTAAGGGGAGTATCTTATGAAATGTAAATTATAGAGCGGAGTATCTTATGAAAATTCTATGTTCCCGTAAGGTTAACAGTGTCTTCTAAAAGATAATTCCAAAGGCTTCCTTCCTTATCAGGAACAGTTTCTTTATGATAACTCCAAACTGTTTCCTCGCAGAGCAGACGACGACGAGTTTCTTATGAATGATAATTCGAAAATGCTTCAGTATACTATAGCCATAAGGATTTTCTCGTGATAATTTCCCCAAAGTATCCTTATAGGCAAGAGTTGAAATTCAGATTCATTAAGTACTCCCCGGAGCCTGTCAAAACTATTGTCAAACTGACGTGGAGTGTTCTTTGATAACTCGGTACCTCATCATTTACAGTAATATATACGTGCTTGCACTTTTAACCAACCCATCATCATCATTCCAGAGAATCCGGTGACAATGATACCGATGGAAATGGAAGCTCAAAAACAAAGGAGTTTTACAATGGATTCACGGCATAACAACGATCAACAAAGCTTCAATGTGTTGAGAATAAACGATCCCAACGTTTATTCCAATATCAAAAGTGACAAAAGAAAGAGAAAGGTAGAGATGTTTTAGGAGCATGTAGTAGGTGGATCAAGCCTTGGAATCCTGGCGCCTCGTGTGAATTCCTGCTCCAATTACATTTCCAAAATCAAAATCCAAACCTCTTTGAGGACAAATTTAAAACAAAAGGGAATGTAACACAAACAGTTTCGCTGACAGGAATCAGAGGAATCCTGAGCCGACTTAGTAATTCAAAAATGCCGTAGAGAGAATCTAAAGACTGTCACAGTATCTACTTAAAAACGTAGTAGTATCTAAATTATATCCGCAGTTCTTCCAATATAACAGAACACCATCATCATAATTACACTCGAGTCAGGAATAAATACAGAAATATTACAGGAAGTAACAAAATGAAGTGCGGATTTGAAACCCTGTAATTCGGAATCAGTCAGTGAAGTTAATGTAAAGTGTACAGAACGAGTTCATGTAATAAGAAAGCAAAAGAAGGGGAATGTACATATGTACTTATAGTGTTTTGTAAATACTTATAAGCAGCCGCACATTTTCAGAATCCTTTCCCCAGTACCTCGTGTATTCTTTATAAATAAAAGTTTATGTAACAACAAGAGAATATTTATATTTTCCCTCCTTCAAGCAAGTACATGTCTCCTATATTCACTCTCATTTCAAGTACTACACCATGTAAATATTCTGTTTAAGCCTCCCTCCGCTTCTGCAAATTTCGTCTCCTCTCTTCCAAGACAACATGTGGATCTTCCTTCCTCCATGGAGCGAAAGTGGCTTCTTGAATAATAAGAGTGTGGCATTGTATATTCACACTATGCAACTGCAATGCTCATCGTTGTACATACAAGCAAAAGCACAAATTAATATGATTTCTGGGAATACACAAGTGTATAACAGCTTGCAATATTATGCCTTTATTTGCTAATCCAAGCCACTTCTTCCTGCATGTAATATATATGCTCCCTATAGTGGAAAGTTATATACTTATAACAAATTGCAGTTACACAGTACTACCACAATGCACACAGGCCATTTAAAATGGTTTCTTCACGCCGGCTTTCATCCCCGCATTATTAGAATAGTATTGTCTCAAAGTTTATACACACTCCAATCTTCAATTCGGCAATAGTACTATTTGCTATATAGATATATCAACAATCTAACATGTATAAACACTATATACAATATATATATACAAGGTATATACTCGCAACCTATACATAGAACCTATGTTATATACTCTCAACCTTTACATAGAACCTCTGTTATCTTTATACCAGCAAGGAGTGTATCCAACCCTTTCCTCCTGACTGCTTACTAGCTTTCACACCCGAGCGAAAGTAGTTCGTTCCATTTCTGCTCCCCAACATATGCTTAACACAATATTACTATTACTCGAGGAAGAGGAAGATCATGTATATGAAGCAATAAGACTTGATACAGACGTGGAATGGCAGAGAAAACCCGAAGCTGCTCAAGAGCTTTTGGTTATATTTCCACACACACAGACACACACACACGAAACGAATGAACCAAGTTTCTCCCTCATGGTGTGAGACTTATAGCGTATGTGGAGAGAAACATCCCCTCGTCATCTCTTTCGTCGTCTTAACAGCCGGATATGAGAGCATGTGAATATGTGTGTGTATGTGTGGGTGGGTGAGAGAGCTGATTTTATTTGTGAAAAGTGGGTCTGTGCTGAGGGGTAATATAGTGATAGGGAAGACAAGAGAGACTGTGAGCGTAGTAGTGTGTGTATCTAAAAAGAGTAGGCTGTGTACTACGGAATGCATGAGTACTACTACTATGTGTGAGAAGCGAAAAGAGAAAAAGAAGAGTCAGGGAAAACACAAGGGAGAATATCCATTGTGATGAATGCGCCACATGGATCAGCTCCCATGACTAGACTTCTTCTCATCCTGCCAGCCTTCCCTTGCTTATGGAATTTCACTAATGGTGCAATTTGCGGCCTTTCTCTCTCTCTCTCTCCCTCTCTCTCTCTCCAGCTCCTCTACTACACATTTCCTTATAACATCTTCCCTTTCTCCTTTTTCCTTCTTCATAATACAATGCTTGACTCCATTCACAAAGACGGAACAATCTGATGTTTCTTACATTGTAAATATTGTACGTGCGGGAAAAACATCCTCGCTCATATTTTTTTCAACATCGCAGAGACACTCTCATACTTACAGAATTTTCAGGATTATATTGTATTATTATAGAAGTACGTAGAGAATATTATCGTACATACCTACTAATAATATTTATATGTATATCTACAGATAGCCTCATCATGCACATAGCACAAGCTTCTGCACATACTTGTACTATCCCATAGATATAACGTACATATTACATAGGTAGATACATATGAAACAAAGTATTATACTACATTGCAATCTTGTGAACATTGCAAACTGCACAGCAGACTTCAAGGAAAATGTTATATGGATATTCCACTACATTATAAGCTCCCGTTCATTCCACAATTCACTTGAAATGATATTTACGAGCTCAACCTTTCAAATGGGCTTGTCGTTTTCCCCTTGTGGTAACGGCAGCAGACAGGTGTGCGGGAATTTTTAGCCATATTACACATTTCTTCGTACAGTAGAAGTAGAGATATAGTATCTATATGAACTAATATCTATGTGATTATATTCTCCTCCCAACCCTCACATATCGGATCTGAGAAAGAAAGGAAAGAAGGCACAAGTGTGTACTCTACAGTAAGATTAAACATATATTTAACGTACGATGAGACCACATGGTTATAAAAAATAGCAGAGGAGAAAAAGATGGAGCATTAAGGAAGAAGAGTTACATGTGAGCTCCTTAAATAAATAAACATGTCCTTAATACCGGCTTAATAGTTTTTTGATACCAAAATAAAAGAAACATAAAACCCAAATGGCACTAAGCCCCACCAGCTTTGAATATTTACACCGGGGCTGAGAAGCCCGGAGTAACCTGACAGTCGAAGCCGACCGACCCACCTACGTATTTAGTATGTAGTTCCCTCTAACAAAATGATAATAATAGAGATATTTCCTTTATGTCTCACATAAGGGAAATATTATACTTATATGTATGCTCTGTAGGTAACACAGAAGCACTCACGACTCACAGTACAATGGACAAGTATCTACCTGAACTTACATATGGAAATGTAAGTATAAAGCCTCTCTATAGTGCTAAATTATATGTACGGGACTCAAAAGTTCATGTATTTCAATAAGGACAGACTCATTTAGGATATAAGTATACTTAACTACTAGATATAGAACTTGCGCTTACATGTGTCATCTTCGTGTCAAACGTGTATTACTATGTATGACAGAGCCTGATACAATAGGGAGTTTAGATTCAACAACACCCGGAGGATACACAGAGGAGATGGAAACAGGAGAGAAAGAAAGAGAGAGAGAGAGCAGTAGGACGTTATAGTGTAAGCCCCTGTCACTACTAATAACAGGTATGACTGGGGAGAAATTCAATCAAGGATAACTGACAATCTTAACGAGAGTGAACAACGCGTGTAATTCTGAAATCCTTGTGACAAATTAATTGATTGTCAAGGATTTATCTCCAGCTTTCTCCCAACTTTGTAGGACGTAGGAATAAGTATAGAGATGGAATAAAACCCTTATCTTATGACAACGAAAGAACCTCCGGTTTGTCTCCCTTCCAACATCTACCACAATTAATACCTGTGGAGAGAAGGTTCATGTATAAAACTGTCAATCTAGCATCTGATCACGGCTCAATTTGTGAAGCATAAATATTCGAATACATGTGTGTGTCTACGCCTACGACTGTATAAATGTCTAGGAACGGGGGAACCAATATGTAACTAACTATACCTAAATATGTATTTACTTTCCTAATAAAGAAATAGAAACTGGGTAGAGCGAAAAAGGAATTAAGGAAGCATGGCAAGAAATTAGCACTAAAACCTGGCGTGCTACTTTTAATGCGAAAATTAATTTTAAAAGGAAACATGATTAGCAAGCTGGGAAAAATCACCGGCAGACGATTTTTAACGTGTAATAATGCATTAGAAAACTCTAATATAAACTCACGAGATGTAACGTGTTTGGGGAAATGATGAGAAGAAAGCGAAAGATGAATCACCGAGAGTTTGTACAAACCCATTAGAAAATTTACAGACTTAATGGAATAGGCAATTTTCCCCAGTTAACCAAACAACATCCAAGACATCATTGTAATATCTTAGTCCATGTACTTAAAAACTTACATATCTATCTATCTATGTATATCTACATTATACACATTATTACAGATTTCATAAGGAGGTGGTGCTAAATATTTGGAACTATATACTTATACTTATACTAAGTTATTTATATGTAACTACATAAGGTTAAGTATAGGGAAATACATATTTCCTCAGTTTTAACTAACGCAAACTTACACACAGCAATCCTTTCACAATGTTATACAAATAGCATCTCTTTTAAAGGAAGGATGTTCCCTGGGAAATGAAACATTAGAGACTTCCCCATGTTTGCACTCTTTTTTGCTCCTTTTCTTCAACCAACTAACTCTCAGGTATCATGGTACAATTCTTCTGGTATAACATAAGAAGCAAGTTTATTGCAAGCATTGCCTTATAGGTGTATTTACACTTTACTTATTAATTGTAGATATAGCAAAAATGTATGCAGAAAGTTTCCTTCATTTACGTCCGTTACCTTCTCAGGGGTTTAAAAGGCTTAAATCATTAAGTTAAGTGCTGACATAATATCATGAATGAGCGTCAACGGATTTATTTGCACTTAATGGACGAACCAAAGTTTTCCTTAATTTCCCCTCCGCTTCCTTCATTATACACTCCTATACATTTACTCCTCATTTTATACTCCCACACCCCACGGCCGAACACATAAGCTTCGCCTTTTCTGGAAGCGTCTCAAATGCAAATGATTGCCCTAAAATTTACAATTTACACAACACATCTCCATTTCGACAGCAGCAGCAGCACTGCCCATACTTTTCGGTCGTTATCATTTACCTGAGGAACATTAACTACATGCACGTCAGCCCATAAACTAAATAATGTTTTAAAATAATTACAAGAGTAGGTTCCGAAATACGCCGAATGGAGCTGCGGTGATGAAGTTATGATCAGCGTAATGTGTGTGTGTGGGTAGGAGGAAATAGTATTAGCCTTGTCGTTAATACGTATTCGGGGAATGTGTGATTAAGTACAGAACAGCTTAGGATAATCTATATATTTTCTATAAACTGTGAGAGAAGCTATAGTAAACTGTAGTTCTGGGATATTGGTGTTCTACTGAAGATGTACATATTCAAAATAGAATTGGGACCTCCTAAAGAAGCTACAAATGCTTATATCAATAACCAAAAAGGTTCCAAAAATATGAGGAAAAAGCTTTAGAAGCTTTGTAATAGAGCCATGGTGATGTTTGGAGATCACCCGCAGCACCAGGACAATCACAGTAATGAAATAACAGTCTGGAGGCTCCAGATAACTTTAGACTGCCCACGTCCAGTCACAGCAACTACACACATGACTGATTACAATGTAGGATGCACAATGTCCGACTGCACAATTAGAATACTGATGTTCTGTCATTCGGATTGTACACCAGATACCCGCTTGAATATCCTATATAAGTGCTATTGTTGTTATTATACCCGGACAAGTTTGTTGTCCGTGATGACAGGATTACAAAAGGTATTCACGTCCATGCTGTGTAAATGTAAACTGTATGTACCTATACTTATATGTTACTTCAAGTATTATATTACTTCTAGTATACTTCCAGTTCGGCCATCATACTCACATAGTTCGTAGTCATCAATATTACAGTACATATACTACATATGTATCACAGTACAATACATACTACATATGTATCCCAGTACAATGTATACTACAGTCATAAGAACTGTTTATATTTGTATACTTCCATACATAAGATATTCACCAAATACATACTTCACAGTCGCTCGTCCCCACAATTTCTTCCCACAACAATACGAAACTCAATGAGCAATACATTGTGTAGTCGTCGTCATCAATCACACTCGACTCCTGTGAATAAACAGTTGTGAACATGCCCAAATATCTATAGATGGTAAGTATATAGTCGCAGTTATAAGTATAGGAAATCATGGAATGTTTAACATGTACCTAAAGGAAATCCTGCACATAGCTGAACGTGTAATATTTGCAATAAGTAAGCATGTACCTATAATTACTTAAATCTGTGTAGTTGAAAACACGAATATACGTATGTAGTACTATTTGTAAAATAAAGCTTCCGTACCAAACAATTGCTGTACATATACGACATTGTCAGAGTCCCACTTGAATTACATTTGTAATTGGGCCTGTGAAACGTCAGTTTTTGAGGCGTCAAGCTTTGCATTCACAACTCCAATAATCTCCAGCTTTCATTTCAATACAACAATGGACATTCTCCACTAGCAGAGGCACAGATACCTCAGTTTTCATGCCATTTTCATGCTGTTGTCGTCATCCTTTTCTCGGAATCCTCATTCTTTCTATAGCGTCAAGGAGCATTCTAATTTGCAACAATGTTTTAACATACAGTGGACCGAATAGAATTTCTCTTCATTAAACTTCAAAGACATCCCATATTATTTAGTAATATTGCAAAAACGTAACTACACGAGATATATCCTCATCATGTAGTATAGATCAGATCCCAGTAGATTAAACATGTGCATACTTTAAACGTCATGATCGTGACAAACTAAAAATTCAGAAATGATGTAGAATTAACAAATAGGGAAAACACAACAACATGGAATTAAATCATTGTCAGGGAGACAAGAACAATAAGAAAGACTCGAAAGGGAATTTTCCTGACAATCGTGTAGAAAACCTTTGATTTAGATAGGTATGTATGTTCTCATCCCAGGCATTGGCACTATTATAAGTAGGTAGTGTAGGGACCAACATGGGGAGAATCAATCCTCCGACAAGCCGAGACTAGCAAAGTGAAACAACAAGAAGGGGAAAAGTTCGGCCAAGGCCAAGACACTGACTTCTACAAAAAGACCTGCTCGCCGTCCAGTCGGGTTAAGTCAAGCATGGGAATGATAGGAGAAAGAAATTAAAACTCCTGCTTGGAATTGACAGTTTAATTTCCTTGTAGTTCCGAGCAAAATAAGCTAAAAACAGGTATAACAAGGGTTGAATTTGTACGATAAAAACAACATGGTGTGAATTCTCTGAAAAAATATATGGAGAAAGACAAGGATCTTGTTAAAAAGAATATGTAGTCAAAGCGAAGTCTTTTTTTTCCATTGCCGGCGGAAATTGTACGCAAGAAATTTCCGCTCCAAAGCCCTTGTAGTACATATGCTGCAGATAATATTACAAAAGTATAATGTTTCACAAAAGTACTTTCACCGCCTTGAAGAAGGAAAGAAAAAAAATCAGATGGAAAAAAACTTAAAACGAAAAAAAAGAACAGCCTATTTGCAATGAACTTTGAACAAATGAAATCAACGATGTCAGAATTGCAAGCTGCTGGGGGAAATAAATGTATTATGTACGTACATGGTCTGAAATCCTATGCACACATAAGCGATCCTCGGACTCATTTCCATTCCTCTCACTCTGTAATCCCTCTCATCAGATATGCAAAATGAAGCAATTTACTTTCCATAAAGGTTAACATAATAAAGACTTTTAAATACATACACACGCCTTGCAAGAAGGCCATTGGAGGGATGTTGGCAAAAAGTGGAAGAACCTTGCTAACTACTACTTAATACAGCAGACTGTCAGAATTTGAGGTAAAAACGATGCCAGAAAGCTACTCATAACCTGGAAAAATTCTTAATAATGATAATATCCTTTGAGTTCTATAAGGTTCAGGCCAAATGTACCTTAGAGGTATAGAGTAACTCTTGAGGATTAAAGCATGTGGCTGTTAAACCCTTCCAGAGAATTATCAGCACACAAGAGTACGTCGCACGATCGAGGGAGCACAAGCCACTACGATCGAATCAATTTTAAGTCTATGCTTAAAAAAGAAACAACCATCTGTAGCAAGGCTGGCATGGAAAAGAAACTCGCCAGACACTAAACCAAGTATATCTATAATTTTGTAAGGCTGGAGAACATAAACGAAGAATAGCGAATAGTATGTTTCCAGGCTAAAAAGCACGTTTTAAATACCATGAGCAAATGCTAAAGTATAGGAAAGAGTATGTGTATGAATGCCGAATACTAAAAAAAAGTATAGAGAACATTACGCTGGAAGGCTGAGAAGTCACAAAAAGTTGAGTATTGTAAGTACACGAAGAACAAAAACTGTATGTAGTATCTACATATAATGCAAGTGTATGTATGTATGTTAATAGAATACCCCAAAGAACTAATAAGGCTGCCCGGAAAATCCATGAGAGGCTAATAGGAAAAATGAAGATCTGGGAAGGGTTAGTAAAAATGAAGAGGAGGCTGGTCCAACAGAGATTTCCTAAGCTCTATCAAGACATCAAGATAATGGAAAGGCGAAATGTGAAAGACGTGCCCCACTAAAGAGTGGAGAAGCAACTGAAATTAAATTATGAACTGCGAGTAACTTTGCATATACACTGACATATAAGTATACTTAAGATACTTTTGTATACCTTTTTATTCGCTCGGGAATCAAATCAAGAGGAATTGAATGAAATGGCAAACAAGTTAATAACTGTCTCGGCAGTCTTATTACAGACATTCAGAAGATGGTACAGGAGTATGACATTCCGCCAGAGAAGTATAGATACTTATTACGTCAGTCATTATTGAGATGGATATACATCCATTCTTCCTACAACAAAAGTCATTCCATTTCAAAGCATTTCTTAAATGCATCATTTTCGTGTGCTTGGTATCATTAACCCATCATTTTGGTGTGGTTTGTCTCATTCTGGCTGTCGCATTCAAGTGTCTTTACACAAAAGTCAACAAGCCGACGAAAATACGAAAAGGATTTTTGGTTAGATAAATATTCATGTGTAATGTGTTCTTACTTAGTCACACCCCAACCCACACCTTACTTATCTTCCTAACTAGTAAGTATAATAGCTTGTGCTACGCACGTATGAAAAATATGTACTACTTAAAAACTACCTCTACCTATATGTGAACTTTCTTAAACTCACTGCCTTGTTCTGGTACTTGCAGGTGGATGAATCATGGAAATAAACAGAAGTTGCGCCTACATACGTTACGTATTGTATCTACACTTTGGGCTGTTGAATATAAAAAAGCCTACAGCTTGGCATGAATGACTTTGTGAGAGAACTGAAAAATTTCAATAAACCCTACACCCTTCATCATGCACCAGTGCTAGAACAAAATGCCGATGTTCTTTTATAGTTCTGGACATTTTTCCTGAATACCAGCGCACGTACAAAAACTTCAGCAGACATCAGGTCTTCTATACTTTTACAGACCCTCGATCCAATTCTTTACCGCTTCGTATCTTCATCTTTTTGGAGCTGTTCAAGTAAGCATTATCTTTCATGACACTAGCATGGCAAAGGAAAATATTTTTAAGGAATATTATAGAGTGTTCCTGAAAATAAAATGAAAAAAGAAACAGTGTGAAAACGAAATCCAGAGCAAAAGTTTTAACGAACAAGAACTAGGACAAAACGACGTGTTTGTAAATACTAATAAGTTTTAATGGAAATAAAAATATTTCAAGGTTCTCCATGCAGAAGAAAAAACATTCTACTTGAACTGTCCCTCATAGTTAACGAATATGATTGGATGCAGTACAACTTGTGCACGGTTGAACGACCGTTGTGTACATAGTTGTATATGTATATATTGTTGGGAACTTCTATAAGTTTCTATAAGTATCTATAAGTTTATGGAAGTTTTGTACATTTGAGTAAAAAGCCAGAGGAACTCCATGTACAGGAGAAAGACGTGATGAAATACGCCGGGAACTATAATGTATACATCTATGAAGTCAACCATAGGTATATAATGGATGATACATTTAGTATGTACAATAGATTCAGTATTATGTGTCACACACACGTAGAAGTAGAAGCGACCAAATATTCAGTACGGTTAACTGCAGCACCCGAAGAACATATTACAAATAGTCACACCAACAAAGCCTCGTTGATGTTCCCCGCGAACTGAGTGAGTCCCGCATACTTAGACATTTGTGCACATTTCTTTCCCGAATGTACACTCACCCCCACTCCTGAATGTTTCAAGTCAATGTGGCAGGAAAAGAAAAAGAAGAGGAGCAAGGGACAGAATAAGAACAACAGCAGGAAGAAGTAGTAGTAGTAGAAGAAGAAAAAGAACAAGAAGAAGACGAGCAAGGATGAAATGAAGAAAAAACGTGCTCCATGTAGATATAATATAATAAGGGAAAAAGAGAGGAAAAAGAAAGTCGTTTTGTTTTCCTCCTGTTCCTTCACATTCGCGAGAGCGTGGGCAGAGTATCGGAGTCTTTAGACTTTCCTCTCTTTCTCAATGTACACCCACCATACAGTAAAGATACTGACAATGTATATAAAAAGTAGTATTTCTTACCGTCATCTGGAGTTTCCTCGTAGCGTTGTTTCCTCAAAAGTGGATCTCTCACTCCGGCATTGACCGATCGATGAGGATGATGATTCCCACTCGCGCTCGCTGGATGTCTACGAAATGAAAATCAAATGTGAATTTAAATACACTTCTCAAAATATATTTTTGCTAGTGTTAGCCACTTAAGCTTCAGCATCTATCCCGCTTGTTAAAAAACACTGTACTGTTCGGGATATTCCTTCGTCCTCACAACTCCGGCGGATACCAACAACAACTTTATACAAACACGCTCGGGTTGTCATGCCGGCATGAAACAAGCATTGAAATCATGGGAGTGTATGTATAGGAAGCATCTAGGAATAGTTAGCATGGAATCAAATCCCGGCACAAAAGATCCTATTTAGCCGAATTCCTCCCTATGGAGCAAAGTTCAATGTATTTTTAAGTATCTACATTTCTGCCTGTATATTTGATACAAGCTGTGCAATTTAGTATCTATCTATACATATGCAGCATATTATAAATACTCATCCGACTTTATCCACTCAATGTAACTTCAGTGCTTGACTCAAACCAGCAGCCCTAATTTTCAGCCCAGCTGGAAAACCTGCCTTGGTAGATGTATGAACAGATTTAAATGTACGAATTCTATTGACTACCTGAAAAAAATATTAGCAATTCAGGTCTTTAAGGACTCAAACCAAGTCAAGCCTTTGAATAAATCCAACAAATTGGAGATTACACCCGGACAAAGGTTCCATACGAAGTACGTAAACTTGATGTATACTCTGTACCTATACCTAGGTACACTATAGGTATACTAGATAGTTGTATACATGTACTGGCAACATTTGAAAGGCAAACATTCAAATGAATTCTAGAAACTGACGGGATGTTGAGAGAGGAAGAGGAGTATAGAGGACATTATATAGCTTGAATCAAGTCAGGAAGCTTCAGATGGATAATACGAGTGGCTGTGGCTGGCCTTTGCTTGACTTTGGATAAAAAAAACTCAAGTCAGAAACTTTTGGTCAAAAATAGCCCATACTATGCAAACTTTCCACCAATATCCATCCCTCTATCCTGCCAATATGAATAGAGAGCAGAACTGCTGTAACTTAAATTCTCTTTTGAACACGCATTACTTCGTTTGATATACCAACCAAAGAGGTTTTACATGCTAATGATACTTCCCTAATACAAAAGTGTTACAGCGTAGACTATTACAAGGTGCACCTAAAATTTAACGGAAACGAGTAAAAGAATTCCAATTCTAATACTTTGAAACGTATAAAAGCTATATTTCTACAGTTACTATATAATCCCTTCCATGCTCACACAACTGTGTGGTTAAACTAAAGAAATGAAGGGAATTCTAAGAAAGCCGCAGAAACTCAAGGAGGCAGAAAAAGAAACCAAGTGGAGGAAATCAACTTCCAGTTTTCATCTCTCTTTTCTATTAAACGGCCACGGCTCTTTTTAGCCCACCACGGACATGCAGAAATAATAAGCTATAGTGGAAAAAGGACTTCAACCTATATACATAAGTCCAATAATTTACACAAACTTTATGAATTATACTTACTTCAAAGCGTTTATATTTAAGTTTAAGTATATATAGGTAATTATAGTACCCAATATTAAACAATCTAGTCTTTGCGAATAAATACACGCATTATGTATAACTAATTACAAACTTGGTTCATTCACATCATAAACTTCACTTTAAAGAACAGAAACAGAAAGACAGGCAATATAATATAACTTGGTTTCAGCCTTTCAGGCTTTTACATTTTACAAAACAGTGCAATAAGTTATATGATGAAGGTTCCACCACAGATGGAAGCTTACAATTTCAACAATATGGCCAATATGGGAATGAACTATCTTTACTATACTACAGTTAACCAAGTCCTTATGATTTCATAATGCGAATTCATACATAAATTCCACATGTACACATAGTAAAATGCTAATTCGTCAAATACAAAATGTATAAATGTATACAATTACTCTCTCTCTCTCTGTTTATCAGATTCTGCTGTTCCTTGAAAATTTTATGACATATATATGAGGCATTTATGCTGGTGGTACTTCGAGCTTTAATACATAAGAATGAAGTTCTCAGAACATGAGGTTCATTCGAAGATGATGCGATTGTAGAGGGTATAACTCACTGGGTGAGATGGAGTTTTGCATAAAAGAATTAGTCATTCGTAAAGGAGGACCTGACGGAGGAGCTAGCCGATAATAAGGATTGCTGGGTGACGTTCTTATTATTCCCTTGCTATCATCAAGGGACTATCCATCCAGCCAACTTGTCGGGGAAAGGCAATTCTAATAGTTTAGTCAGTTGAAAGTAGGTTCGGAGTGAAGAAACGACATATTATGGAGAGATTGAGTTCGGAAAGAGGACTGCGAGAGAAAAGACTTGCGAGGAGATAGACGGCGACAGCAAAACGATGAAAAGAATTGATGCTAAACTTGGACTAAAGTGAAAACTCCAGTGAGTATTATGCGACGCTATAGAAAATGTATAATACTCGACTGTGCTAAAATGTATAATATACTCCATTTCCCTGTGAAGACATTGTACAAAAGTACAATGGTAGTAGCTTATTATTATACTTATAAGTATATCAATTCTACAAAAATTGTCTCGGCTATAGAAAACGCAATGCTAAACTTGGCTACAGAAACCGGGATGTTAAACTCTGCGAAAGAAAAAGCAAGGCTAAACTGTGCTATACGGAAAATGTTACACTATATAGGTACTATACTTAATATAAGTATAATAAACCAGCATTGAATGTACACGTCCCGTATTTATAGAACCACAGCGCTCTACAAACAGACAAACATATCCATAGAAATTCTTTCTCAGTTTGCAAAATAACTTCCAAAGAATAGCTTTAAAACTTGGGGAAATGCTCGTCGAAACATAAACTTTTCCTATGAGTCATGCATTCGGAGAAAGTAGCTCTATATAATAGCTATCCTAACTCCCTAACTATGTAGGCTATAGTACACGGGTGAACCTACGGTCTCTTTGTAAAACATAGATTTACTTCAAGTCTTACATACATGACAAGGCACATCTATTACACCATACGATGACATATCTTGTGGGTTACTGGGTTAGACAAATTGTCCTTCTACAGAATAAAATAAACATGTAGGTTATATGTACGCACCTACAAGTATCTATCTATAACCTTGTACTTTGCTACGATGTAGCTATACATATACGTCGTCATTGCTAGCTAGCAAATTGAAACATGAATATACAAGATCAGACTTACTTTGATCTCAAATAGGTTAGCTGCAGCTACTGGTAGGTAGAAAAGTTGAAAATTGTATTTGGTATATATTTTTATTGAAATAATTGAAAGATCGTGTAAGAAACATCAAGCAGAAAACATTCGAGTATGAATGTCGAAAATGTTTTTACATGTTCAAAACGTTATTTTACACAAACGAAAACAAAGCTTATAACTACGAAAACTCAAATAAGACTAGAAGTATAGAGGAGAGTAAATATGTAGATACCCCAAAATTACGTGTATAGATAAAAACAAACAAGAATATAGTCGCAACATACAAATGAATGGAACACTAAAGTAACAACATACTACATACAACATACAGTATACTTTAAGTTATAAGATACATAAACTACTAGAAGGCTACTCCAGTAGTAGCCTGGCTGAAGTGCTTTATGTACCTACAAGGTAAAAGAGCACATGATTTCAGTGCAACTCCCAATCTGATTTTCAAGTCCGGCACAGAGGTTGTTACTTGGACCGTTCGGATTTAGTTTGAGATAAAGTAGAAAATTATTTTGCTGACTGGTCGATCGAAAGCATACAATGTCTTCGATACGGAGTGTCCGCCTCTACTTCTATCCATCGCTTATTGTCCAAGACCCAATGCCCTTGTCAATAGGTAATAATACGGCGCTTATTGCTGGGAGAACTTACGTAGTTATTTTTATTATAGGCAACATTTGAGCAAGAGTCCATCAACTTTATCTCCGACAATGAACAATACTTTGGAAAATGCCAGCTCCCTCGTCTTTTTTCCCTTACGGACGCATACTGGCGTAACCGATATACAAGTACATATATACTCATAAGTACAGGCTACCTAAAACTGCTCCACATAACAAGCAGGCTGCGACAAAGAGAGCACAAACGAACAGATCAAGAGCTGCTGATGGAACGGAGAAAAACTTACACAATGCTCCAACCCAACTCCATATAACGTATCATTTCCTTCCATGACATTCCACTCTGGAAAAATGGAGTGGCATTCCAAAAACGTTCCTCATTCATTCATAGCACTAGTGGAGAATTCTAGATAAAGTACACGAGGCGTAGAAGAGCGATTCTACTGCAGCGTAAAAATAACTTATTTTTCTTTTTTTAAACTACTTCATTCGTCTACACAGTGCAGTAGAGAATTCACTCTAGTATGGGAAAAATGGTCTGGACGATGGAATGACGAAAGAGTACATTTCAACAACTGAGTGGTGGAGAAGAGCGAATTCACAATTTTAGTCCTTGCCTACTGTTTCTATTAATTCATACGTTTCTCGGTCGGTTAGTGGTAGAAATGGATGGAGTGGTAAAGGATGTACAAGGCTCCCAGAGCATTGAGAAATAAATACTCGAGAAGTGATGTCGGATAGAGCAATCAGTTTTTTAGACTCATGGGGGCCTTCCTTTGATTTATGATCATTGCGTTGCGTACTAACCAAGAAATGCTCCAACCGTACGATGGAAATTCCCACTTAAACTACACACTCTCCCGCTTACTCACTCGCATAGCTCCGTGTAATTGAATGAATTCCTCTCCTCTCCCTGCCCTCAAACTTCCTGCTCCTTCAATCTCCGGCCCCGAATCCTACAATTCTATGCATTCAAATCTTGATAATGACCGTCTCAAAAATCCCATCAAAATCTTGGCTTACAATATAGACCAAATTTATGCATCTCCGAGGGCATGACATTTTACTAACCATGTTCCTTTAAGTTTCACCAAAAACTGATGGAGTAACAAGTGAACCACCACAGGGTGGTTTTATCTTTATT
Source organism: Lipothrix lubbocki (assembly GCA_034696945.1). Classification (NCBI taxonomy): domain Eukaryota; kingdom Metazoa; phylum Arthropoda; class Collembola; order Symphypleona; family Sminthuridae; genus Lipothrix; species Lipothrix lubbocki. The sequence continues at coordinate 23,957 of JAQGAK010000528.1, read as the reverse complement.
GGAGTCGAATATCTATTTTACGAAGTTCCTCATTATCATCTTTTCACGTTCGTAATTCAAAATTTTCACAATAGATCACGTGTATGACATGATAGTAAAATTTTTTAAACTGAATTTTTGAGTCTGAGCGTGCAGGCGATGAATAAGGTGAACTCCTTGAGTTACTAGTGCATAACTTGCGGCGAGGTACAATAAATGATGAGACATGCAATTCTACTAATTATGCACGGTCCAGACCTATAGATCCATATAGATTGCCGGTACGGGAGCTATAGTAGAATATTATATGAGTATCATCATCACACCAAACTGGTAATAAGATAAAAACTGGCAACTTAAACATCACACTCCACAACTAATCGGATGCTTCGAAGTAACAATGTGGTTAAAAATTCTTGTATGATATTAAACACGTCAGGATAATTTGAAGCCCTTACCTAGGAACCCAAACGGGTGAGGAATCACGAACTAGAGGAACAAGATGCTCTTCAGATGTTGAAGAATGCTGAGGTGGCTGCTGACTGGAGGAAGCACATCCTCCTGCCATAGAATTATTGGTCGTCCCCGAAGAGGAGCCCGCTGATGATGCATCGAACGTGGTAGTTCGTCCTGACGCTGTTAAGTTCTTGGCAAGTTGAACTGCATCCTTAATTCCTTGAATGTCAGCTCCGGCAGTCGATGCTGAACCCAAGGCTGAGTCCTCTGAGAGTATTATATTATTCGGCGAGTCATGCAGGAGGCCAAGGCTGCTACTGAGTGCAGGAGAAGTCCCAGAGGCAACCATAAAGGTCGCGGATGTCGGAACAGATCCATTAATCGGGTCCGGATGAGTATTATTACTACCAGCGGGGGTGCTGGGATGTAATGAGGAATTGGTATTATTTGAACTACACATGCTGTTAATTCCTTCATTAGGAGATCTAGCGGTGAAGTTGACCATGCGGCCAGGAATTGCCATTCCGGTGGAGGTCATCGTCTGACCGCTACTTAGGTGATGACGGACTTGCTGCTGATTGTGAGGAATTGCACTCGGCGCTGGGGAAGGAGGTGGTGTTGGTCCTGAAATTGTCACAAAATCATTTACATTATCATTTACAGTAATAAATACTTTTGGGTACATTTTAAATTCAAAACTGCACTCGGACTGTCAATTAGTCATCATCATAATTAACATAATACGACGACTCACTTTACTGCAATTATTTAATTATATTCATTGCCATAGTCAGATACAACTCGCAGGTAACGTTTCACACTCAAAAACAGCTTCTCCCCTGCAGAAAACACGGTAACTTCACGACGTTAACTTATTTCATTTGTATTTTTACACGAATATACACACACTATTATTAAACGACAGCAGTCAACTAAATGACCCCCAATTACATCATGCAGCAGACACCGCCTTGAAGCTAAATCATAACTATAAATCTTCTTAGATCTTAACAGATAATAACACTTCTCACGACTTCGATTAACCTTCTTGGCGTACTAATGCCCAACTTCATCATGACTCTGACATAACTAATACTACACTAATACTGTTCTAATACTGTGTAAGACAGTCATATATTTTAAATTCCACAGTAATTTCTGGTCAGTTGAACGTCCTCCATAATTGTACAGTAGTTGTAAGTATATTAACAAGTAATACCGGGCAGCTTGATTCCTTAGAATCAGGATCTTTAAAAAGGATTGTAGTCAGCGAGATTCCATCAATCTAACTTAACGTTGTTGTTACTTAATTTAATATAATGACAGTCAGCTTAATTTAAATTGACAGACAAACCCTAACATTATATAAAACCAGCAGAAGAATAAGCACAAGTGAGTACAACTGGCTGGACTTTTCAGCTTCAGCATTGACCATCACATCAGTTCAAAAATTGATTTTGCCGCGTCCTCAAGGATTCCCTCTCTCACATTCAATGCTTATTGGAAGTCACGACTTAATCAACCGAACTCAAACTTAAGCTTGAGCAGTGAAGAAGTACACGTTGAGAAGACGTGCCATCTAGGAAGAAATCGATAATTATCCCTGGAACAATTCGTGTGTGGCTTCGTCATGAATGCACAAACGATCAATTAGACCATAAATTAAATCCACACTCAATTTCTCATAATCGCTGGTGCTATGGTGGTGTAACTAAAGATACGTAATACCTATGTTATTATATTATGTAAAAGGAAAAAAGATGTGGGGAGAGAGAGAGAGAGAAGCATATGGGAAATCTCAGGAGCACGTCTCCGGGTCGGAATCATTCATGTGGTAATAGCTGGATGGTTATGTCGACTTCGAGAATTCATGGGTTGTATAACATTCTAGCCCTTACATAAATGTAAACTATACCTTACATGGATATGGAAGTATAGTTCCCTGAATTATATGGAAGTATAGTTCCCTGAATTACATGTAAGTAAATACCCAAATAAAATACTTAAAAGTATAGGTAAATACTTAAACATACATACTTATATGTATGTAGGTAAGCAACTACCCACCATCATGGATGATGCAACCACTTGAGATCCCCGGATTGTACACCAGGTCTCCCATGTTATCAATACTCTGAGATGGGTACTTTACAGATAGCAGAGCTTGGATGGTATGAGTATAGTTAATATTTTTGGGTCAGAAAGCGCTATTGGATTAGATTACTAAGCCGAATCCAATTCTAACATTATTTGATCAAGTAGAGAAATAATTAAATAATCTAAGCCGACAGCCCAGCGTATTCTATTCATCAGCTTTGGCAAGGAATCCCGTTATAGTGGATGCCGCTTTTGCTTGTAATAAACATGGCTTAAGCTTCGTAGAAAATTATGAAGCCATATACTATCTGCAGCCAATAATCAGGGACTTGTTTTCCCACCCAGAGATCCCTATAGTTTTTGTGCCACTACAGCGATTCCTTGATTTCTCCCGAAACTAATTGAAGCTCATGTCTCTCTTGGACGGGAGCAAATCCTCAAATCCTCATCAGATACGATGATGAGCAATATCAGTTTCATCATCCTCATCAGAGCCTATAATGTCGCTCATATCTATCAATCTCTGTTTATCTGTGCAGAAAACACTACAAGGGTTACGTGGCTACATCTATATAAGTATATTTATAATTATATCTGTACGTAGAAAAATAAATCGTTACTTCCACGAATTGCTAAACAAGTCCCAATTACATGTATAACATAGGACGAGCCTTGGAAACGATATCAAATTAACGTGTGCATAGTTGGTTATCTAATTAAAAGTATTGCAATCTGTATAGGTAAGTATCGACAACAAGGACAAGTATGTCCTACTGCAAATCTACATCTTCGTACAAAAGTGGAAACGTTAATACATTAATAATATTTAGGACTGTCTGCTGAACCGACTGGGAAAAATGTTGTGGCATGCTGGCAGCCGGTGGGTGGAGGGGCATATAATTGGAAATGAAAGAAACGCTATCGAATCAAACATTAATCCTCTTATGCACGATATCATTACACAGTATAGAACTTCTTACGCATAGAACTATTATAGTATAGAACCTTTAAAGAAAACCTACTATTAGATATCAGATGCAATTTTATTATTGCAGTCATGACATTATAGGTAGCTTCCGTACATCCTGCGTCCTACTGCGTAAACTCCCTTCAGCATGCTATTACTGAATGAAAAGGAGGGGGAGAGCTTCCAGATTCTTTTACGTCCTGCTCTTCCCTGTGCGTAGTAGTTTTCACTTACAACGTCGGTTTCCCTCATATGTTCTACTATTCCTTGCATTTTTTTTCTTTTATATGAAACCTCTGTTTAAGTATTTACATCCATGGTATGATCTTTCTTCCCATAGAAGAAGACTGGCGGAACTCTGTATGAATCAATACTTACGGGTTTACAACCAATAGGCACATATCGGGTCTTAATACAATGCCTGAAACATAACTGCACATACTAATACAAGACGGCACATACTAATACAAGACTGGCGTAATGCACTGCAGTACAGCGGGTGTAGCTTTTGTAGGGAAATGTGGACAATAAACCCGAGTAAATCCCACAGGAAGGGATGGAGGGAGAGAAAGAAATAAGAGAAAGAAGAGACGTGAAGGAACAATAAATGTAATATCCAGTGCGAGCCAAAATAAAAATGCAATGTTAAAGGCTATTCCCAACCATAGAATTTAACCTCTTCGCCTCCTCCGTGTACGGCGTAGACACTGTGGGGTCTACAATCTTTACTAACCTAGACTTTGGGGTGCAGATTATACGATTGTGGATGAAATGCATAGGAAAAGTATATGTATACTTGTTTTCATATCGTCAGTTGAATAATCTGCAAGTACGAATTTATATCTGTATCTCCAACACAGAATTTGGTACTTTAAGCGTCCTCACCCACTATGTCTTACTGTGTATTCATAGACGTTCTTACCATCCTTACATTTGTAAACGAACTTAAACACTATGGTGTACATCCATAGACGAGCTTAAACACTATGGTGTACATCCATAGACGAACTTAAACACTGTGGTGTACATTCATAGACGAACTTAAACACTGTGGTGTACATTCATAGACGAACTTAAACACTTTGGTGTGCATTCATAGACGAACTATAAAACATCTCCGAGTACGACTAATCTAAAGCATCGGATAGTGTATGACGAAAAAAACACGACAAACTTTTAAGTATTATGTAGGGCTAACTAACGATAAGTTGAAGAACGTAGTGTACAAACACTGAAGTGTGCATATGTATATTCATGTATGAGCCGAGACTAGTGTGCTTTCGCATATAAGTTTAAAAATAAGGATTCATAGACGAACTACACGACATCCGTGTATGTACAGATATTGACGTAGACAAGAAAGGTTGTACTCATCAACGCGAACTTAGACATGGGAGAGTGTCTACTGCGTTGAAGAATGAAATGGGTGGAACTTTGGGATCAAATGCTTAATCTATACGGACACTCTATATAGGTACTTAGTTGGGCTGATAGGAACTGTAAAGAAAAACCTTTTCCCCCTTACTTTCTTCCTTGCTCGTTTGCTATTTCTGCTATACACTCGCATTTTTTATCTCCCGACTAAGTTACTTAACTAACTTAGCGGACGAACATTTCTTCGCATTGTTAAGCAAAGGCTAACTTTCTTTCGCTCCGTCTTCCCTCTACTTCATCAGCTCCCACTTGAGTTCTCCTACCTTTCCCTCTTATACTTTAGGCTAGGCTGCCGAACTCGAAACCATTTACGCCTATAAAAAAATCTCTGTCATTAGGTCCAAGTATATCTGGGCTTGTATATACATCTAATAAAACCGTACTTTCCCCCTCTATGCTCAACAACTCCTTAGTTTCGAAGAGATTGAGTCGGACGGAGGGAAAATGGCAGAGACGAGTATAAGGATGCTGCTGCGGAAGTTCATCGAACAAGTTCTACAGTTACCACAGTGTTTATACTACGTTATTATGCCAGTGCTGTACGTTGATACGTAAACGAAAAGATTTAAAGGCCCTGGTCGACGAAGATTATATACCGGAGAGAAGGAAGGGCAAGTTTCAGTTCTATATAAGTATAAGTAAATATGTAAGTAAGAGGTTACAACGACGTGAGTGGAGGCTTCAGATTCGGATTTAAAGGACTTTGATTACTTCGTACACTCAACAATCCCAACAGTTTCGGATACAACACCACTAGCTGCAAAGTTCAAGGCTAATAAAATTTATATGAATGTTACGTAAATGGTTTGACATGTGCGCTCTATACAAGGACAGCGAGTAGAAGGTATACTTACACATGCTATAATATTCTTTTCAATGGGAATATAAAGTCAATCGCCGTCCTCAGCTCATATCCGGCTGGGCTGGCTCATAGAAAAATCATTGAAAAAAATCTATTTACACTGTTGAAGCACTCGTGAAAAATTGAATTTGCCCATTTTCTCTCAAGTTTTTCGTTTGTGTTCAAGGACTTTGCTATCGATATATATAAGATACAGAATCCGATGTGCTGGCGTCGCTATACTTGATACATATACCTACATATGCGTAGTACCTGCGATGTTGGTCATAGCTATTTGAAATAGATGAAGTAGCAATCCGGACTACAGCAGGGAGTTGCTGAAGCTGTACAAAACTTCAATTTCACTATGTCTGGTTTAACAGGCTGCGTCAAAGATACGTGGAGCGATGGAAATGAGGCGAGTAAAACGGATTGTAAGTTGAAATCAATCGAAAATGCGAACTAAAGTACTTTGCAGCTTGACCTTCCTTCCTCTCGTCATCAAGTTAATGCATACAAATACAAGTTCGATTTAAATATTTCAGTTCGCAAAAACACCTAAAATTCCGTGCATACGCCATAGTTAATTCGTCGATCGTATGCATTGGTCTTCATTAATAATCAATTAAGCATTATTCTGTCCTATCTTAAGGTAAGGTCTTGTAAGTTAAACCTCAACTTGAATGCAGAGATTGTATGCGAATCTATAAGTATATAAAGAAAAAGCCGTAAAATTGAAAAAAAGAAACTTACTCATCGGGTCTAAGGCTTCCAGTTCTGGATCATTACAATCAAAAATATTGGATTCAGGTCGGATGACGTCCTTGTGAGAGTAGCTGTCGTCACCCGAATTCATGTCAATTTGTTGCTTGTCTAAAGTACTATTTGCTGGCAGGATGACGGCTCCTGGATTAGAACTATTATCAGGTATTCTTAAAGGAGAGGGTCCGGGTCCATTCGGCCCGATGTTACTGCTCCCATTACTCTCCGAATGGGTTACTACCCGCTGACTCCTCAATTTAATTTCTTTTTCGATTTCCGAAATTTGTTTCTTCATGAGGAGCAGCGTGGGGTTGGGGTCAGTGGTTCCCCCAATGACTTGCTGTAACTGTTGTTGTTGTTGTTGGGCTAGCCCGGAAGGGACTCCGGCGGACGCGGACAGGTTCTTATTGTTGTTAATTTTCCGACTGATGATTGCATTCCGCTTTCGATCAACTATCACTTCATCCTCATCACGATCCTCGTTGTCTGACACATTGCCAGAGGAAAGGCCATCTTCGAGAACAGGCATCGTGGCTCCGATCCGACTGGAAGAGTGAAGTGATGCCTCAAAATCCAATGATATTTCACTCTCCAACTCATTTGAGTCACAGTCCGTCGTTTCCGGTGAGAGCGTGAAATTTCGGCTGTGCCCAACCTGCAAAAATAAACGAAGGTAAACGTGAGTTAAGTATAGCTAGCCAGTAAGTATCTGTAGATAGATAAGTATAGGTACATTGCACCCTCCAACACAAAATCCCATTGTTTATCTTCTAAATTAGTGTTCACAATCTGGAAATAATAACAAATGGCTATATAACGTCTAGTTTTACAGGATTTTAATGATTTTATGGCGTTCTACGATTTTAAGCAGTGATCCAACAGTTCCACAATTTTACAATCATCAAGCTTTTCAAATGAAGGGACATATGTATAAAGCATATATATGAACCAAATATAGATATGTATTATATAAGTACATGACCATAAATCCCAGTTGATTTTCAAGCAAAGCATTAACTACACACCTGACTAATAGTGAACTGAAGAGATTCCCCTGAATTCCTCCATTCCCCAGGCCATTTCATTTCTCACACCGCACTATAAATATGCACTCGCAAACAAAATACCAACTTTACATAATGCGCCGGTTAATTGGACACTTGAACAGGGAGTGTTACTGCATGAGCACAAACTACTGATGAGTAGAGTAAGCTTTCGGAAAAGATTGATAAATACATAAGTATGTTTATATAAATTTGGCCTTATACTCCGACATGCTAATACTCCGACATACAAGTATGTTTATATGGGTATAAACATGATGTAGGCGTTTTGCTCATGCTCACGACCAAATAAATTCTTCAAAAAGCATCTGGCACAGATTACATTAGAGTATTTGAATAGCCCTTTCTGGAGCTCTACATGCAAACCTCAGATTCTCTTTCGACTCAGTAATTCATCCAGTGATCCAGCTTTACCAACTAGGACAGTGTTTAGGTAGATTTCAACTTTGTACATATACCTCAATAACATTTGTTTACACTCATGTAATTTACTATTTTGAAGGTATTCAGTATACTCAGTAGTTGCGTTCCATATATTTTTATAGCTCTTGTTTCTACCTTCTCCTATAAAAAAGGTAGGTTTTTCTGTATGCAAAAAGATTATAAAGTAGTATACTAACGATTTCTTTTTAGATTTCAGTTAAAACACACATGATTTAAAATTGTTTATTTTAATTTAGTATTTAGAAACATTCTGTTTGAATGCCCCTTGTAATATAAAGAGATACGTCGTATGTATATTTGCTCGCATTGATTTTAAAGCCAAACAAGGCTTCTTCCAAACCTTTGACATTTAGCTTATAAAACACAACAAGAGGCTGGACGATGTTTATGTAAATGCATTTGATCTCATAGGCAGCACATTCTAATAGAACAACAGCATGACATAAGTACAGAAAATCATAAAACTCCATGGACACTAAATGTTGGAAGAGCAGCATTTTAACATAGCAAAGCGATATTATTGTAATGTAAAGCATTTAAAACATTGTCCAAGTACATTAAATAAATACAAATGTAAGGTACTACTAACTACTTAGCTATAGCTTACTTACATATGAATATTAGCGATTCACCCTTATTTAGATATTTACATCTGATCTCCTATAGTATACAAACTCCTACTACTAATTCCCATTGCAATGAGGGATTTGCTAAGTCATGGGTGACTGTGTATTAGGGAAATGAGACAGTTGGTTTATAGGTAGAGATTTTATACGCGGTAGACATCAACGCTTATTATTCGTGTCTCATATCATTTTGCATGCATACCATAGCCTATAAATTAGCTTGTTGGTTCGTCCCACTCCATACTTTGTGCAGAATCAGAGTCGTCGACAAGTACGGACGAGGTATAGATATAGGAATTAAAAGCAAAATGTGAGTGGAAAGCCCATATAGCAAACATATGCAATATATAACCACATCAACATGATTTCTACTTTGAATTGATACTTTTCCTGAGAGAATCTTCAATCTACTGCCAAACGTCCGTGCCAACTTCACATTTTACACCCAAATTCAACATCCAGTGGAACAGTCAACTCCTGCAATAATCAAGTCTTCCTACAAACATTAACATTCAAACGGTAAACTAAAGAGGAATAATCTAACCATAAAATGATTTTGCTTTAATCAATATTTTTTTCATTTCCTCTTCTTTTTTCAAGTGCTTTGATACGAAATTCAAAAATTGTATTCAACAAAATATAAAGTCACCTCTGACATTCATTTCTATCATTGCCGCTTCGAGTAACAGCTACCATGAATTTTGAATGTAGTAGTGCAGTGTTGTAAATACGGATTTCATATGGCTCCTAATGCAATTTAATCTAGATTTGGGCTATTAAACTGCCCATTTTCAAAATAGTCTGTCTACAAAAATATGAAAATCAAATGAATATTGTCGGTCGGTGATTCAATTTAATAACCGAAAAGAATTAAAAGAATGGCCTGATTTAATATATTAGATCATTTTACCCGCTCCAAAGATCATTAATTCCTGGAATTAATTTAACGCTACAATAACACAAGGTGGAGAGCCGACCCTATTAACATTATTATTGTAAAAACTTTTTTCAATACGATTTTCCTACTTTGTGGATCATCTGGGAATAAATAACGAATAGACGAAAAGGTTCACATCTCTGGAAAGACTGAAAAAACAGTCTAGCGAATCCAAAGCAGACAACGAAGCATGTGGGAAGCAAACTTTCTGCATCGCCTATCATTTTTAGTTAAAATCATTAACAATTTTTTCAGAAGCGTAGTTCCAAATATGTGAATATAGTTGTGCATACACTATACACACATTTGTATTGTAGACTAGTGAGGTACAGAGCTAATTCTCATGAGCATAATGCTCCAGTGACTGTAAATGATGAATAATTCACTTCCACTCATGTGCTTTTATTGCTTTAATGAAACAAATCAGCTCAGACGGGTGAAGCTTCCTTAATTGAATCCTCTGACACGACAGTGTAGTACACATTACGCATCATGGATTGCATTGATGAACATACATAACTGTATGGGGAACATGCCAAAAGGTATTAGGGTTCTAGTCTAAATAATCCATAATCGCTACCTCTATGTATCAATGCTTGTGCATGATTTTCTTTGAAACCTTACATATGTCAACATTTCATTCAGCATTTTATTTATTTGCCTTGAAATTTTAAAAAATGGTACAAATTTTGTCCAACTCAATTATTAAAAAACTATTGTTTTTTTTACTTCCCAGAACAATTTTAGATGTATTAAAAGTATCTCAAAAGTTGTGCAGATGGGAACGTTTGCTTTAAAAAACTTTTAGAAACTTGGATACAAAACGTTTCTAAAATCAAGTCATTCCTTAAACAAAACAAATTACCTAAATAAATTGATTGTCTTCTACTATACCCTAAGAAGTTCTAAATAGTGCTAAATAAAGCCAATCCTACGACCGAAAAAGAAATTATAAAGACTTCTGTACTTGTACAGTCGAAAGTTTTCGGAATAGTCCTAAAGAATGTTACTGCAACAAACCGCAGATGTAAAGTAAAGTGTAAGGGGCTTGATGCAAAGAAACAAAGAAATAAAGATTTATACAGCAACTCCAGAAATACAGAAACTACTACTGTAAGTATATAGAAGAACGCAGCACCTGCACGGAGAAGGAATTGTTTCCGTTGTAGGATTAACTCCACTCTTTATTCCAAAGTTTCCAAGGAGTTTTATTGAATTAAATCAGCAGCAGGAAGATATGGAAAACGATTCAATTGTCTTTTTGTAAAGATTGCTCTCAGGCACACAAGTGTAAAAGTATGTAGTAAACTTTGACATGAAGGCGGAAACCTCGTGGTTCTTACTATTAAAATTGACTTTCATTTCTATACTTATATTTCTAGAAACATCATTTTTATTTCTTTTCTTCACCATTTTCTTACTAAATGAAGTCAATATTTAATTCCGCAGAAACTTCAGATTGCTCTGACGGATTTGTGTATATAAAAATTATTTATTTATACAATACTCCGAATATTAATTAAATACTTTATATAGTTATTATGAAATATCTGGAGTATTATATGTCCTGTAAAGAAACTCTTATAGAAAAGAATATATAAGAATGTAAAGCTTTAACTGCATAATAACAGGCAACAGGCCCACATGCCACTCGAGTTAAAATTGAAACAGCCAATGAATAAATGTTACATAAAAACCCACAAGTGTACAAACTTTTCGTTTTCGTTTCGCTAGTCGTGCGTACGATGGATTAATGCTGTCACTATATGCATCATGTTTCCTATAAAGCTAGCTTTACTTATAGTACTTGCGTAGTATAGCTATACTGTATATAGTTTCTTATACACTTGATTACATTCAGGCGATTCAGAAATCCGTCGGCGAAGGATCCGAAAGAACCATAACTTCTTTGTTGAAGGTATAGAAATTGTTACTTTAAGATCCTTCTATAGTACAGAGATAGGACCTTGAAGTATAAATAAAGTCTCTATAATTACATCTTCCTATAAGCCACAAACCATACAAGATTAGGAGAAGGGCTCTTCTCGTAAGGGATACTGACAGCAGATGAAAAAAGGAAGAAAAAAGTCACACTTGAATAAAGACATTTTTATTTAATACAGAGAAAACTTATTGGACAAGCCAGCTATAATAGCACCGGGAGTAGTGGATTGGTGGATGGAAATAGAAGAAGTAGTAGTATCACATTGTCGAGCAGTACGGTAATGGTATAGAATAGCAGTGCGGAAAACTTTTTCTCTCCAAAAAACGGAAGGAAAAGAGGGGCAGAAAAAGTTTTCTTATGTAACACTTTCCTTTTGCCACCTTCCCTCCACCAGAACTATATCTCCCGTAACTTCCAAATAATACTTCGAATGCATCATCACGCTTTACTGTACTCATATATGTATCCTTGTGAAACTCGGAGTTGTCTGTGCAATAGTAATATTGTATGTATACAGTGTTGTAGTATAGCTAGATACTAATAATACCTCAAGATGAACAATAATATACTTACTTGCGTATTTACCGAGCTAACAGAAGTATTTGTACGTGCATGGCTACCAATATGGTACCTGTATTTCCAAGTCTAGATAGCAATAGCATAAATTCATATGAATAAAAAATATTTTTCTATACTTATATATAGTATACACATAACTAGAAATAACACAAGTGTATCTAAATGCCATGCACTGTACGTGAAATAACAGATATGTACACGGAGCGGCTTCCGCCGTTTATCATTTCTCAGCCTTCAACTTCCTTACGGAGGGAAACTTAGGTACACATGAACGGAATTATAAGCGATGGGTCCAGAAGAACGACGGAGAACATGAAAGACGACATATTGATCTTGTCCTTTAGGTATTTTCTGTGTATGTACCTTCGTACGGAGTGTTTCTCTAGCATGTCTAGATTCAAGAAATGAACAACTAACAAGCCGACAACTCTCGGGCTATTTTATCTTCCGTATTTGAGGAAACTGCAAGTTGCTAGCAAGTGTTTTGAAAGCAAGTATTTCAAATGGAACGAAAGTATTGCAGGGGTATTTTGAGCAAGTTAAAATACTGCAAGCATGCTATAGCTTCAAAAATGCAGTATTGTCAAGTGTACATATGTGTCTGTTTAAATCAAGCTACTATAGCATCGTGTTCTAAAGCAAGCTATAGCATTGCAAGAATTTCCAAGCAAGTTACTCAGTGTGTCCTGTGTGTGAACGCCATTAGTAACAAGTATGAAAGGGGATGGCCGGAAGAGACGTGAATATAAAAACGGGAAGCGAAATGCGAAAGTGGGAATGACATTACATAAGAGTACAAGAAATGAAGACTCACTTGAAGTCCAACTTCAGTATCACCCAGATCAGTTTCAGTATTGGTCGATGCGGTCTCCACGTCGATATCATTATCATTGACGTCTCGTGAAGACGAGTCGAGGAGGAGTGGAGCACCACTGCTGCCTGTGTGAGGAGCCACAGGAGCAGACGGAGCAGTGGACGAAGACGGAGAAATCGAAGATTGTGAATGACTATTATGTGATAGCGGAAGTGAAACTTCTTGAAAGGAGATGAGTTTGGGTGAGACTCCCCCTCCACTACTAATATTTAGCGTGACGCTCCGTCTTGGAGCTTTCTTTGGAGACTCTTCCACATTCCGCTCATTAGAGCTCTCACTTGCAAGCCGTTGACCCACGTATGAGTTACCCGCCTGCCTCTTAAGTGTATAATCAAGCTCGTCGAAATTGCTAAGTCTTCCCTCTCCCCCACTCCCTCCCCCAACTCCACCTCCTCCTGTAGGCTTGAAGAACTCCTCCAAAACTTTCCTAGTTTCGGAGAATTCATACAATAAATAGTCGTCGTGACCGTCGGTGATATCAAGTCGATGACTAGAGGGAACTTCCGTTTCAGCTTCTTCCAAACTATTAGCTGTCGTGAGATTTGAACCTTGTTGACTGGCTACACTGTCATCAGATGCAATGTCCGCTACTCCTCCGCCGAATGTCATCCGTTCTGACGGAGCTGCAGCCTTGCCAGCGAGTAACGCAGTTGACAGACTCGATCCCAGCATCGTGGCACTATTAGCAGAGGAAGTAGGAGACAGTGAAACATTAGATGTCGTCATTATGTGGGCTACTCCGGTAAAATTCCCCGTTGAAGTAAATGCTCCGCCATCTAATTTGGTGCTCAATTGACCATCTAAATCCGAATTGTAGTCATTACTTTCTAGACGTAGAAAGCCCGCGGAAGTTAGGTTACAAGTACCACTAGGAGAACAACTCGACTCACGGGGAGCAGTCGGCATTTCAACGACAGTTTTAACGCTAGACGTCGTCGTACTACCACTGGAGGAAGTGGCTGCGGATGGTAATGAAGGACCACCACCACCAGCTGAAGTGTCAACACGATGTGGGAAACCCGGCAGTCTGGCTCCTCCTGGTTGTTGCTGGAAACTACTGCCGTTGTTCAGAGATGATGGTGATTGAAGTCGAGGGCTGAGGAGAGTGCTGGTCATGCTTATGTGTGCAATCGTCGGAGAATTTGGATCGACAAGTTCTAAATGATTTGGTTTGGCTTGAGTGGGTAATCGGAGACCATAGCGCTTGGGCGAGCCTTCATACTCCGCTATGGGAATATTCCCTATCAGTCGTTTGTTTCCATTATTTGGACTTGTCTTCAAGTTGTTGTTGGCTAGGACTGAACTGGAAGCACATTCATCACTATCATACCCACTGGGCTTTGAAGGGGATGGAACATGAACACTGCTGCTGCTCCTGCCTTTCATCCCACAACTAGTTGAAATTTGTTTCTGCTGAAGTTGTAAATGTTGGAGTTGGCAAGTTGGTTGCATTTGCGGCTTCGCCTCCTCTTCCTCCAGCTCCTCATTATCTCTGCTCATCAGGGTTTCTAGGAAATTTAATTGGGACTTGTCAACGGAGCCCATGGACACGAATGCGGAGGGTTTCTTATCACCTGGTTTTGACCCATCTCGCCAATGGTCTTCGATGTCATCGAATACAATTTCCCCGCCGCCAATAGGCGTTTCGTAGATAAATGGTTGTGGGGCTGGTTGTTGCTTTTCTGTCTTCTCCCCCTCCACGGGCTTTTCAATGGAAGTGATTTCCGACGCAAACACCGTCTCCTTCATCACTAGTCCACCAGCGGAAGGTGATTTGAGATGGGCTGTAGCATGGATTTGTGGCAACATACTCTGCTGTTTCCCCACCATGTCTATTTCTTCTATGGATTGAGATTTGTTCATGTCATTTGTCAAGGAGTAGTCCAGTTCGTGTGGGAAATACTGAGAGGTTCTTCGGGAATAGCTATTTGCTCCAGCACCATGGTCATGGCGATTCAGAGGGTGACTTGAGCCACTGTAGAGCCCACGTTCCCTCTCTCGGTGATCCCCTCCTCCCCTGGATGAGGACGAAGAGGAGGATGAAAATGGGAAATTCCTCTTGCTCCCATTGCTGGCCGTGGGGAGATGGTGGGGTTCCCAGATACTGGACACACTGACGGGCGAGGATGGTGATATGAGGGGATTAGGAGCATTATTAGTCAGCTTCCTTCGGCCTTTGCCCTGTGGTATTACGGACTGGGAGGATGAGGGTGTGAGACCATGATGGGCTATTGATGCCTCCATGGTCTGAGGAACAATCATGGAATCCATGGAACTGGAGCCTCTCACCCTCCGGCCAGCCTTGATTCGATTTTGAGAGTAGATCTCACGACCACCCGCAATCTCAATACGAGAATCACGTAAGCCCTGAACGTTGCCACCACTACTCCCCAGCCCACTGCTACTTACTGACAGTACATTAGTCTTCTCACCCGTCGAACTGAGGGACGAGCTGTGAGAGAAAGCGCTTCCATTACTCCCGCTACTTCCACCGCTCCCAATCCCATTGTCAAAATGATCGTCGAGCGTGTCACACTCCATGATCCTACTGTGACCTGTGAAAGAGGACGAGGAGGAAATGTTGTTCCGCTTATTATTGTTAGCCACCGCACTTGTATTCACTGACGAATTGTTGTGGGATGAGTGGAGTCCAATTGTAGGACTTTTCCCCGCTACTACTGGCACAAACTCAATGGCACTACTGTTATGATGCTGATGATGATGATGTCTTCTCCTTGAACTCCGCTCCGACTTCGATTTGGATTTGACTCCTGTGGATCCCGACACTGATGACGGAGTATTATACACCGAACGACCTACTGCCTTATTACTATTCTCCGAACAACTGACTTTGTGAGACCCGTTGCTCAAGCACCGCAAGGACACATTATCATTGTCGCTACCAACATGTCCATTTCTGATCACCGCTCCGGGAAAGGCTATTGACTCTTTGGGTTGTTTCTGATGATGAATTCCTGCTTTGGCTCCTGCTCCTACTACTAGTCGATTCCCCTCACAGAAAGGATTATTATTTACAGTATTAATATTCTTGTGGCTAATCGTGTCATTAGTATTGGTCAGATTACAGTCCGACAGCGAGGTCCGGGACTCACTAGACAAACTCGAGTCATTCGTTGAGTTGCTAGATGCAAAGGGCTGAAGAGATGAGGCTCGTGGTTTACATTTTGGGAATAACCGATTGATGTGATCATCTTCGTCACCATCACTATAATTGTTGTCTAAATGGTCCAACAGACTACTCATGGCGATGAGATTAGATCAGGTCAACACTATCATATAGTTCATGTCCATGTAATTTTTATTTTTTGGTTTTAAGACGTAACCCAATGAATCATTTGTTTGGTGGGAAGCGTTGACTTCATCCCAGGATTCTGCTATAGAAGTATAGTTTCCGCGAGTCTAGACCTTCATCATCCTGTGTCTTCAGCTTTCTTTTTTGATATTATATACATGTCTGGTTTGCACTGCGAGGATGGAGCATTAATTGGATTTTGTGGGGAAAAAATACAACACACACTTGGGTCTTTATAAATGTATTAGAAGCGTAAACTCATATGATTTCTTTCGCGTCCAAGTTTAGTACATAACACATACGCTCACATAGTATATGCATACGTTTAAGTACATAGGGGTGGTGTAGAGAGTCGTTTTTCCACAGACGAACAACAACAAGAATGTTACATTTCTCGAGAATCGCCAGGCCTCATGGGCTCAATTCTTCCAAGTCTCTACGGATGCATAAGGGTAATGCGGAAAGTCCAACCTACGGTATATACAACAAGCGACAGATCAATTAAGTGTATGTACATCTTATTATACAATTGCTGATTTTTCAGGTTATTAATACTTTACTAGTTATAATACATAAGTTATTTATACTTATACTACAAGTTATTGTGACTTTATATTACAAGACATAACAAAACCTAATATGCAAGTTCTTTTTGTATCTATACTTATACAAGTCACAGTGTATGTATTTATTTTACAAGTCATAGCCAAGTATAGCTTAGTTAGATAACTCTATAGATTCTGGTTAAACCAACAAAGATCAGCATACAAACTATAAGTATGTATAGTAAACAGTTGTGCTAATGCATGATTTTATTGAGGACCAGTCTGTAAATAGAAGAGATGCAAACTATGATACAACTTAAGTAAATATATGAACGAGGCTCAAAGCTATAGCTTACATATTAATTTAATATAGCTTTTACTACCCGGATATATACACAATGTATAGGTATAGTGCCTCCAAATGGTACCACATGGTCGGTAATAATATTAATCTTTACACAATATATATGCACCTTGAGCATAATACCGGAGCATGCATTGTGTATGAAATAGCTTCGTTAGTTTGAATAACATACATATTAGTAAACATCCGTAGGTTATTTAATATTGCATCAACTCACTCTCCCCCATACACAGAAACACAAACACACACTAACATGTGAGGAAGCTCCGAGGAAAAATGCAATTCTGGATACAAGTGCAAATACTACGGAGCAGGAAGTCCAAGTCTATTCATGGAATAGATGAGCACTGCTACTACTACGTCCGTAAACAAGGCTCAAACTCCTGTTCCTATCCGTAAATTATGCACAAGAGCAATGATAGAAACTTGAATTGGTGATGAAACTTTGAAGAGATGGCAAATTACACGTTATTTAAGGTTAGCAATGGGACAAGTTAACCAAATCGAGAATTTGCTAAGCTATAAGTATATGTAAGTATAGCGTATCTTAAACACAGAATTTACAAAGTTTGTTCATCTTATAAACAGTAGGTAAATGAATATATCAACCATGTCAAAAGACGTAGTGAATGGAAGAGTGCAACTTCATAATTATTTTAGAGATTGTCGTAAGCTGTGAATTATTACAATACTACCATTATACTTTAAACAGAGAAATTGACTATAAAATTAAGTTTAATCGAATATAATTTATCTAGAAAGTAAACCTTCTCAGCTTTGGAAATTCCCTAGTGAGTGTGCTTTAAGCCAAGAATTTCAACAAAAATTCCCCTTAAACAGTGAATTACTATGCAATTTTATTTTTTAAAGAACTACGCGAACAAGGTTGATAATGTTTTCTAGAAGATGTCCTCGGAGATACGAAACCTGTATTTTTTAAAGTAAATAACTAATTCCAAGAAAACAATGGCATTTCCGTACATTCCCAGAAATCCTCAATTTCTTTTCTCATTTTCTTGTCAGTCTTTCAGTGCTTTATTCCTCTCCCAAGTATACATAAGTATATTGTTTTCTCGGTAAAGGTTCACCTAAAACTGTCACAAGCAATCGCCTCTCCAGCTCCTTACTTACGTCAGAAACTTTAAAGGCTTAAAGTTGAAGGGTTCTGTGAAGTCTGAGGAGATCCTGGAAGTCCATGGAACTGAGTGAACAATGACAGTTCGCACAAACATCAGACATATGCAATATACTATTACAGTCTTTCATCTCCTGAACCCCGAAGAATCTCTTTATAAGAGTATATGTACACACTGTCAAAATAGAAACTCCCACAATTTCTTGATGGTGTTCTCATGTAGCACATCAAAGGATTCAGTTTTGGACTGAAATTTGGTCAGGTCAGGAGCTTGCTTTTCTACTGTACCACAACAAACAGTCAACTAACCTTAAAGCATTTACTTGTCAATAGACTCAGCCATAGAAACAACTCTGAAGACTGCCTATAAGTATAAAAGGGATTGTTTCCTATGACAGGCACAACACGTGTAAAAAGATTTTCCACACAAGAAAAATATTTTTCCAGACCGACAAACTTATGCCTACGTCATTCCATCATTATATAACTACAGATATCTGTACTAGCACTCCATTTTGACGAAGGAAGGAAAAGATCATCAAACACATATATTTGGACAGAGAGATAGAGTGAATTTTTTTAAAAAATAGTAAACGAACCCCCAGAATATTGCCCAGACCCCCAGAACAGCGAAAGAACCCCCAGAACAGTGAATGCACATAATAAGCAGTGAAGTTAGCTAAAATAGTGAAATAGTGAAGTTACCCAGAAAATATTTGCCCATAAAATAGACACTTCCCCCATAAAATATATGAGAGACAACAGCAATCCCAACATTCAGCATGTGAAACAGTAAAAAACTAAAAGTGTACTTTTGTAATTGAATGAGCGGAGAAGGAGCATATAGAGCTGGGAGAGTGAAATGAAAAGTCGGAATTTATCTGCAAAGGTGCAAGAGGACAAAAGCCATACATGACCACTATTCTAATAAAATAAAGAGGGGTCTACTACAAATGGCAAGATGCGTACGGCACTGCAGAGCATCGTCAAGAAGTATATACATGTATAGCTGCAGCATTCTATAGCTCGGTAGTTATAAACACAGTATCTCTCCCAGGGATACATGGAGATATGTACGTGTGTAGGTATGGGTAAACGCATATAGGCATCTGCTTCCACAACAAGAAGAAGACTAACATCCTGAAGGAATGCACGGCGTTGGAGCAGAAAATGTAATGTAGCTTCGATACATTTAGTGGAAGGTACATTACCTTCTCCCTCTGACTCCGCTTCATAAATACAAGAGCCATTCAGGAATAATATATGGTTGATGGAAGTTATCTCTTCACCCTATACACACGTCCAGTCTCACGAGAGCAAGTCAGGATTATCCATTTTGCCCATGTAATAGTCATTCAAGAAAGTCATCCTGGCCTTGGTTACTTCTGCTGTTCCGCAAGCTATCTCTAACAGCATTCTGGATGTTTTCCGAAGACAAACCTCAGGACTGCGATAGTCGAGCGGAGCAAAACGTATGGTTTTCTAAGACAAACCCAAATGCTTCAACATACAACATATACGTGTACAGCTTATTGTTCGTATAATACAACACTGTATATACATATGTGTTTAGCTACACTAGTATTACAGTATACCTACATACTTAGGTACGGAGCTCCATAAGTATACCATTGTGTATTTCTAGCTTCGAAAGTCAAAACCTTGCAAAGCTGGAAAGCAAACACACAAATACTTACAGCTCCAAAAGTAAAACACGTACGGAGAAAAGGTCATGTATGCATGAATGGACTGTGTCTGAGAGCATCGAAGGGACAAGAAAGGGAGCTGCAGGGGGAAAATCTCTTTCCCCTATCTATTCTGGTCCTCCATGGTGTATGTAAGCGGCTGGAAGGAGGTGAAATGAAATGAAATTTAGGATAGAAAGTCAAGACAAGAGATCGAAAATGGAAATGAGCCACCTTCTCTTCCTCCAAGAATCTTTCATCCACTCGGGGAGGAAATGACCCAACCATTTCCATTCCTCCAGACTCCATAATAACAACAGCAGCAGCACCGCCACCAACAACAACAATCTAACTGCTAGCATGACGTGACTGGGACCACATTACATCCATCCCTCTGCATCCATATCCTCCCAGCCCATTACGATCCGTCTCATTACATTCACACAAGTTAACACATGGAGGAGTATACTCAAATCTGATTTATAGTTGCCTTGACTTGCATAAATCCAAGGATATTTACACATAAAACACACATAAAAGTAATCGCACCCGGTGTATTGAAGCTTCTATCAGTGAGATGAGCTAAAAGCTTTGTATACGTATACACTCCTAAGCATGGGCAAACTTCCTTAAACACCGGAGAACATCTTAAATTCCGGAAGGCTCACCGTCGATGTCTTCCAAAATAGCTCTGAATTACTTTAATAATGCTGTTTTACCTTATGTTTCTGCCCGAGGTTTTTGCAGAGATGCGAGCGAATCTCGATTGAATGATATAAAAATAACGAATATAAAATATCAAAAGCGTGATACTACAAAACATAAAGAAAGTCGTAAACATTCAAGTATACAAGTCCATAAAAATAATGGAAGCAGCTTCTAAAATTCGTAATATTGGAAACTTTATTCACTAATATTATTTACTAATGTTAGGAAATATCACACTCAAACTCAAAAATTCAATGACGCAAGAAATGAAATTGTATTGTAGATTTTTTCAGATATTTCCATGAAATTAAGGAAGGTTAACTTATTGGAATTCATTGCTTTGTCCTTACAAGAACATACAGTACATCAATAATTACTACACTCGACGGTTTTTAAGCATCGGATAGGACCGTTAACGCTCCTTCAGAAGAATTTGGGTATCTTTTTACATAAAATAACCATCTTCGACCTTTAAATCTTGGTGATTTTTCGAGGCAACAAACTCTTTCTAAAGCAAAGAAATTCAAAGTGAGTATAAAGGAACGATAAACTGATTTCCGAGGACATTAGAATTTCATTATTGAACTCCCACGGCAAATGAATACTACTTCTAATGCGTAAGTAATATATTTAGGTGAAAGCAAGCCATAAATATATGCACGAATGTAAGGAATACGAATAACACTAGCGCATTAGAAATACTAGTAAAAATTCAGGAAGATATCCAAAAGAATGTGGATGGCTTGGGGAATAGAGATACAGTCGAAATTGATTTTGTTCCTGTAAAGAGACAAACGAAAAGTGGAAGATACTCATCGTTTTCATGCTCGTGGACGGTTAGGAGTAATCGTATGATTGTACCTTGGAAATGTTAAAAGACGTTGCAAATAAAATTTTCAAATCGAATACGAAGTTTATGGGGCAGAAACTATAGGCGAAGAAGTTGAGAGATACATAAAATCTTCAATACAAGGGCATATTACTATGATTCTCTCTCCATTATTATATCTATATCTCTCTACTAATATGGGTATCTATATCTCTCTACTAATATAAGTATCTACATCTCTCCACTAATACTAATACATATTTCTCCAAAATTTCAACTACCCTGCTCAACCTAGTATGTATTAGAAACTTGGCAAGTCCTGTTCGAGGAGGAAAACAGAGCTGCTAACTATAACTGGAATCTTCGTTGACATTTACAGGAAGTTAATTTATAATGGCCTCGCCTCCTATCATCGGACCTTTCCAGGCACAAGCATTTGATAGCCATCGCACATCTTTCCTAATTCACTCTCCCTTCATTGCTATAACACAATGTATTGCGGAACGTTAAATCATAAAAGTGCACTACTCAAGTTGTTACATGTACTCGGAATTAGGTTAGCTATGGCTTAAGTAAGTCTAATAGAAAGTAAGGTACTACAGCGATTGCTAAAGAATAACGGATTTCGAAAAATTGTCAAGTTCCAGGGGCTTGCTTATCTACTCTTGTAAGATATCATAAGAGTATAGGTATGTGCATATGTCATATACTACTTATATGTAAGTATATCATATAGTATAAGTATGTATGTATAACATTTAGTATAAGCATGCATGTATAACATATAGTGGAAGTATGTATGTACCAGTATAACATATAGTTTAAGTATGTCTGTATGTCCCATACTATGTAATAGATCATTTAATGTAGAAAAGGGAAATGTAACAAGGAAATGATGCATGGAGAGGAAGACGAAAGAGAGGAGTACGAGAAACTCAATTGCATTTTCTACCTGTCGTCCTCATCGTCGTTTCCCTTTTCCCTTCCAATCGTGTTCGCGGATCAGGACTGGAAATACTTACTATAACGTCAGGTATCTGTAAAGCTACCGATTCATAGGAAAATGTATGTTGAAGCATTGGAGCAAGCATAGTTCCTGGGCTTTTAGTTATAGAAACAATGCATAGAGATTTATTACGGCGTGGATGCTGGGGAAGACGAAGAGAAATCATATAGCCCACTTTAATAACTTCATTTCACTTCTTCTCTTTCTTTCATATTTCAATTTCAGTCCCTCCGGGGATCTTTAGATACAGATTTCTCTACATCGCTCACACTATACTTACTTAGGTACAAATAATCCAAGTCTACTCTTCCTCTCACATCTCTATCTAACTACACTTTTCAACACGAAAATACTAGAATTTGACGTCCTGCAGTTCAGTGTCCTTAAGGATTACAAAGCATGTTCGATCTGAATTTTGGGATATAATTGCTCAATTATTGGTCTAAAATTTGAGAAATATTTTGTACACTTGTTTTTTAATTAAAATTTATTTTAGAGTAATTCCATAAATATTATAATTTTTATGGGAATTTTTTCTCAACAAAACGGTTTATTCCGTATAAAAATTACTCGATTTTTGTTCCAATTATTACCGGAATTATAAGTAGCTATATTTAAAATATTAATTTCGATGTATTTTATTTTGCATTACTATTTAATTAATTGATCGTGTGAACGTTTCCATTCATTTTTGAATTGCAATTGATTATATATTCTTGCAAACGAAATTTTTCCTGAAAAATCGATCATTTAAAAACGTTCCCCTATTAAAAAAACATTAATTGAAAAAATCCTTCTCACATTAATCGCTGACCATTAAAAATAAATGAGTATGTCAACGGATCAAATTTCATGTAGAAAGGATTCCAATTACGAATCGCAATCCTGAAAAATGCGGGATCAATGAAATCCTATTAAAAATACAATTTTCCCCCAAGGGTTTCTCAGAATTACAACAAGTTTAGTTCGAGGAACTGGAGAATCAATAAGTACCGAAAGTCTTTCCCAGTTTATTAGAATTATTGCCCCTTTGACTCAGTTCTGACAACCGCTCATATATTTGGAGACAAAACCTTGGAAGTATTTTCAAGCTCTATGATAAATACTGGGAATGTCGTTTTTGCAGCAAAGCGAGAGAGAGAGAGAGAACATTGAACAAATCAATTTTTCTTATTCCAAAAAACTACCCAAGGCCAGAGCAGTATTTGTACTTTATATAAAAAAGTACCAAATCATAGTTTATTACTGTTAATAAACTCAACTTTCAGGGAGACGACTGTAGTTATTAGGAATATCAAAGCTCTCCAATTAAGCCCAGCAATATAAAAACACAAGCTTTGATAGTAATTCCCGACCAAGAAAATACT
>JAQGAK010000527.1:0-69193 GCA_034696945.1 Lipothrix lubbocki | reverse complement strand
TCTATATTGCAATTAAAGTGCTGGTCCTTCGTAAAAAAGTATTTCATTGAAAAGATCATAGATTCGAAACCATAACAATACATATATATAGGCACATAAATGAGCACGTCAAGATGATTTGCTTCTAAAACACAATCACAAGACAAAGCTTGCATATTTATTTTGTTTACATTTTATTGTTTATTTGGGTGTTATAGTTAACTATTAAAATAACTTTGAATCATTTCTGGTATTGTGAGATCTAGACGTAAATGTATTCCATATGTGGAATATTTATAACTTGACACACACTCTGAATTAGAATCATATTGGACAGTAACAACTTCATTTCCAATGAAAGACATGTATGACATATGGGAATGTACGGAAGTTACAGAAACTACTGACTATTGATGAATTTCATGGGAAATATTTTAGCATGTCAATGCATAATATTTCAACTTATTTCCTTTACTGTATTATAAGTATAGAAGTACGTTAACCTTGAATATGTATTGACGTAAACTGTTGTAAACAGAAAATAAGTTGTAGCTCGTGAGTAAATATTGGCTGTGTCAGAACTTAAATTGTAAATGCAAAGGATAATTTTTCAATATGATGAATATACGCATTTGCTGTGTATATGTTCTGCGGGAGAATAGTTTTATGGAGACGTTATACATTATATTAGAAGTGGGTACAAATGTGGGCAGCGGGCACAGTAAATATATTACATATATCTAAATTTATATTAGTTGTGTTGTACAAAAAACCGTTTTAAAATTTGAAACAGTTCATCGTATAGATTTTCCACAAATCTATACGGTGAATCTTGTTATACATACATACACATACAAGTTCGGTTTTGTTCAATTTCTGGTGCCATAGTTTCCACTTGTTGTTAATTGTATTTCTCGGGGTGTCCCCATATGCAAAAACAGTCATGAAATAAAATGATGTTCTACGTTGATGCAATGGCTATGCTGTTTACTACAAACTTATGCTAAGAAATGAGTAGCTGAGTAGTGAGTAGAATATATGAATAGCCTAGAGTTGCCTAGCTCTAGCTTACTTTGCATTATCTTCATCTTCAAAATACCTTCCAACAAAATAATTTGCCATCTTAAACAAACCATATATTGGTTACAGACTATTTTGCTGTTTAAATTATTATTTGCACACGAACGGTCATGTGAATTATTTACATTCTAAAATCTTAATCCTACCATCTCTCTCAGTGGTCATTATTATCCCTATTTGTTTCGAATTCAGTTTAAATCTTTTAATTTACATTAGGTCAGGTGTGTAGTTTTGGTTTTGGTGTTTGAAATTTTAGAAAACAAGATGGACGAAGATAGTATTTCAACACAACCTTCAAACTCTGACGGTAACTCAAAAGATTGTTGTTGTATACTAGCAAGCCACAACGTTGGCATTTACAAGACTTGAACATGTTTAGTATTAAAGTATCAATATGTTTACCTATGAAAGATATATTTAATTATATATTATTAACCACCTTGTTCTCTACAACACTGCCTCTATTTGAATTTACAATATAGATTCATTTACTAACTCCAGCTTCGAGTTTTCCTCTCTAATGAGTTCTTTTACCTGCTCGGAAGAAAATGAAACTCCGGAGTGTTCAGCATCCGACGGGGAAAACAAACTTGTCAGATCTCCGCTATTTGCAGGGAAAACGCCGAAAGTAGCTGTGTTACCTTTCGTCAAGCCAAAGGTCCTTTTTCCTCCCACCTATAACATGGACGACTTCGACTTTAACCCAAAAGTATAGTTATTTCACAATTAACAAGCGACATACTTGTACCATATGTTCGTATTGATGCTTAAATAATATGAAGGGATTTACACAGGATCCTGAAGTTATTATTAAAACCACTCACAAGGCAACCTTTAAAAATGTCCATTTAGCAAAAAATCAGGTTCCCTTGGCAATTTCGGATCATACGGCAGCATGCGAAAACCTGACGGATCAATGGGGAAAAAATGAGAAAGTATGCATGCTTGAAAAGCCTCAAACCCAAGCATCTAACGTTCATAAGAGACAGAAAAAAGTCGAACAAGACTCTTCCATTACTAATCAGGAAAATGGAGAAGCCACTGAAGCGGAGAAAGTACCGAAGATGCCTATAATCGTCAAGATCAGGCAGCCATTTGCTTCATTGAACAGGAATCCCATTAAGAGATAAAGTACAGCCAGAACTGACAGACGGAACAATGTGTTTATCTACTATTATTTCTATTATTTGCGTTCTAGATTATACCTCTTTGATTAATTATGGATTCGTGTAATTGATACGAAAACTTTAAAGATAAGTATTGGGGTGCGGTTTAGCGCACTTACACAGATATAATTTATAGAGTGGTTAAATTCATTCATTTTAATTCTTTTGATTTTGTCCAAGCATAATATGAATTATGTATAGTAATTATTTATACCCTTATATGTGTTTCCCGTTCGTTTGTCAGTCTGCGGTCTTTGTAAAATAAAATTTACATATAAGTGAGTAAAACATTGCACAACAATAATTTATAATAAATTTATTATTTAAAACCATTAATATGTTGTCTGTAGTGGGAAATGTGAGAAAACTTGTTAACGTTACCACGTTATCTAGGGGGCGGATTCTTGTTATTCGAGAGTCAAGTAACTGAAAAATATTGTCAAAATGACAATAATATTATTGATAATAAATTTTTTTATATATAAAAATAATCGTAATCACGCAATCATGCGATGTCGCTTAGAATAGACTACAGCAGACGTCGACGTCTGATCAGAAGGTCATGGTCAGACTCTACACAAGAAACTTAAATACAGCAACACAACCAACAAACAGTAACGAAACCTCAGACGCAACGCAACTCGCTACATGACGCCATCACACAATCAGTCAGGCAAAATCCGTGACGCAATGATATAGATAATCAATACCAATGGAATTATCACTAACATCTATAAACGTTACAGAAATACGCTAATAATAGTTTTTTAAACAGCCTAAATGCAACCATGCAAGGCCAAGCCAAACTAGTAAACCAAGTATGTAATTTACATTAAAAGTCACAGCTCATTTTTCATTCAGTGGCTAAAATCAAGACTAATGTTAAAATAGCATGCAGTCAAGCTTTTCAATACTCACAAATTATAACCAAATAGGAATCATAAAATGAAACGAAATCAATGAAACCAATTTAAGTTGAACGTCACATCACAAATCACAATATCCATACATGGTTTCCGACCGGGAAGAACGTGCCTGTACAGAATAGAACATTCCGATTTTACAAGTTGCATTTTTCAGTATATAAGAAAGTATTCATCTAATAAAAATAATCCGACGGCATGAGTAGTGACGGTAGTAAAGGCATTCCTGAGGCCAAGAAAAGTAATATGACGGAAGCAGCTAAAAGTACAAAAGATCTAAGGGGTCCGGGTAGTTCAACTCCAAAGCTAAAGAGTTCTATGAAGAGTACCAGTCAAAGCAAAAGTTCCGTTCGTCTTTCGGAAAACACAAGTAAGAAAGGTGTTTCAATTTCAACATCAAATAACGATCTCAGTTCCAGGCGCAGTAGTACTCGTAAGAAGAGTCCGAAGAATTCAAGTACAAAAATCACTCGACGCAAGGCCTCAAAGAAAGATAGCAGAAGTAGAAGTGTCGACAGAGGATCAGGAACAAGTCATCGAGGTTTAGGATCGGAAGTCAAACGGGAATCTTCAAAACTGAAAGCAAAGGTTGCGAAGAAGGACAGCAATTATGATTATGGGAAATCTTCCGAGAACCACATTCCGCTTAGTAGACGCGAGAGCCTTAATGATATTCAGAAGACTTCAATTGATGAAGTAATTTTAATTTGCGTTAATTTATTTGTTGTGCTCAGAAAGCTAAAAACATTCTTGGTTTTAGTTTTTAATTAAAAAATGTAACCTGTTAATTATAACAGAAATCAGAGGGCGTGAGAGATTCCTCAGCTGCCTTACCAGCTGAATCAAAGGCGTCCATACCACTTGAAGCCATACTATCCAATGTCTCCACCCACAGCGTGCAAGCGGACTTGCCACAAGAAGAATCAACTCTGGAATCCAGGTTGATGAAACTAAGTCACTCTTCAGTAACGACAGAGGGAACCATGGATGACTCAACTGCTATGGAAGCCTTTGCTCACCAAGATAACTACGGCTACGACACTATCAAAGACATGTATAATAGTATTCAAGACAGTTTACGGAATCAACAGCAGCAAAAGATTTTATTAACACCAATTGTTGACGAGTTTGCAACTCTGTGGGATGGACTTCAGGCTTCCCACGATAATGAGCAACGACTGATGAGACTCGATAGGGACATCTCCGTTAGTTCCCATATATTCAGTGCTTTTGACATATAATATTGAACAATCTATGCAATTTCAACATCATGCTCATCACCCCTAAGTAATACTATAATACTACTCCACAGGTAAAATTATCCGGAGTGATTGCAAAAAGTCGCACAATAATTAAACTGGCCAGAGATGATTTTGAATTAGCAATCAAGTTGGGTCAGTCGTTGGAGAAGGCCTGGGAAAAGGTAGATGAAGGAGAGATACATGAGCGTGATGCTTTGGAAAAAATTGACAATTTAAAACAAGACATATTTGAACTGAATCGCAATATTAATTCAGCGTCCAAGGTGGAAGGTCAAGAAACGTAAGTGCCACCACCATCTTGCTGACTTTAGATAAATATGCTTACCTTGCTGTTAAAAATTTAAATTAAATGGATGTTTATTTTTGTTTAGAAGTCATAATATTGCAAGTTTTAATTAACAAGCTCATTATACTTTTTTAAACTTGTATTTTCTAGCCTCCGGGAGCTCCATGGTTTGAAGAAAGAACTTGAAAGCCAAAGGGATGAGCTTCACTCTGAGTCAACGAAATACCGTTCATCTTTGAACGTCCTTTACGCCAAGCGACAGGAAGTTTTTGACAAGAAGGCTGCATTAGAGGAAAAGGGCAATTTGCTTATGGAAGAGTACCAAGCACAACTAGAAGCTACTGATAGGGAGACTACAAGAAAGGAACGTTTAGCCATGGAAACTGCAGAAATCAGGGAGAAAATAATGGAGAAGGCATCTGAACTAAGTGACCTCGAGAGAAATTTAAGCTCAGCATCTAATAAAATTATCGACACTGAAAAAGCTGTGCGAGATCAGCATGTAAATATTCCAACATCATTTATGCATGCCACTCACAAAGTTCAGCTTAAAATAATAATAAGTAATAATAATAGTAAATAATCAATTAAATTGTCCCAACCAATATAATAGTTTGTCAACGAAGCAGTCACACGAGAAATGGAGTTTTCAAGCAACAGAAGTGAAAAACTTCATCAAGATTTTGAAGAGCAACAGAAACTTGTAGAACGACTAACTTTGGATGCTTATAGACACGCGCAAGAATTAAAGGTTACTTTTAATTTAATTAATTCAAATTGTATTTTTTCATCATTACATTATACATATTATATTTATTTTAAAAAATCCCAATCTGAATCTTCGGATCTCAACAGTCTAAAGAACAAGAAATCTACAACCTGCGGGTAGAGCTGCATCGAGCGATGCGCCAAAGATCGTTGAACATGAAGAAAGTGGTGCTGTTGCAGCAAGCCCTATCAACTTTAGAATTGGAACGAGAGGGTCTGAAATCCAAAATCACCATGCTTGAAAAAGAATTAGAAACAGCTCAGAAGCAGATCGAAGGAAAGAAAAAGAAAGTGGAGCAGTTAGACAAGGAACGGTCATTCGTTAATAGAAATTTAAAGCGAGCTACAGCAGTGACAACAGAGCACTCCAACCAGGCGAAAACGCATGAAGTTGCCGTCCACACTCTTGAGGTTTAAATTGCAAAAAAGCATATAAACGATTTTAATAAACAATATAATAAATACATAAGTTTCTCTAATAATATAACTAAAATCCAAATATAAATATTCCATTTGTATACAGCAAGCCTTGCATTTGTACGGCCTGGAAATAAAAGAGCAGCAGACAACCATTTACAGACTTGAGGAAGAACGGGATTATTACAGTCATGAAGCAACTAAACTTGCTCAGCAAGTAGGTTTCAAGCTAAATGATATCAAGAAAATGGACCTTGCGATTCTCCAGCACAAGAAAAAATTGGCTGGACTAGAGAATCAAGTGAAGAAGCTCCAGCAAATTTATGAACTTGCGAGATATGACAAGGATGTTTTTGAAAGAACATTACATGACACAGTTGTATGTTGATTAAAACTATTACTATAAGTATATAATATATTTATATAATAAACATATCTACATTATTTTTACATGCGAATTACTAGTTTTAATAAATTAAATAAATTCGATTCTTTACATCCAGACAGATATTGTTGGGAACCAAAAGAAGCTCCGCATACTGTCGAACCAAATATCCTCCATTAAATACCAACTGAACCAGAAGGATGAGATCATTCATCAGGAGGCTTTGAGTAATACAGATTTACTCAATGTTATTATATTATTTCATACGTTATGGGAATAATTCATTAATGGAAGAAAATTTACAACTATATTCGTTATACACAAGTGAAACGATAATATGCTTTTCTTCATAGGATACGACCGTATTTTAAAAGAAACGGACTTTTTCAAGAAAGAATCCCAAAGAATCCAAAGACTTGCTGAAGATATTCAGAGAAATAGTGAGGCACTAGAAGTGGAGCGCTCAACCCTCGGCTGTGCTATTGCTGAGGTTGAAGGCGAACTTTCAAGGCATTTGTATTACGTCAATGCTGCTCAAGCTAGAGAAAGACTATTTCAACGGAAACTAATGATTCAGGAGAAGGAATTGAGAGTGACTTGGGAGAAATGGCGAGTGTTACATTCAATGATTAGAATAGGAGCAAGCCATTTCCGGAGTATTATACTTGAGATTCGAGATCTACGCTTTCATGTACTGGCATTTAGGTAATCCGAGGAACTAAATACGAAGATTAGAATTTTTTGAATAAATTAAAAGCTTCAGCGGCTAATAATATAATGGTTTGCCCAACATTTTACAGAAAGGCTCAGGCTGGTAAGAAAGGATTGGGAAAGAATTACAATAGGATGAGACATGAGGTTGCCATTTTGGAAAATTGTATAGCTAAAGAAAAGTGCATGATGGGTGCGTTACAAGAGCAGATGAGACATCCAATAAACGTGCATCGCTGGCGGTTGCTGGAAGTAATTAATTTTTTGATTGATTTTCACAAGCGAAACCAGAAATCGAAGTAACAATACATAATAATGATTTATTATTTTTAGGCAACCAGTCCAGACGCTTATGAGATGATTTTAAAAATTAACTTGCTAACGAGGCGTCTCGTTAGTCGCAATTCTGAATTACGAGACCAATCCAAGTACTTGGAAGAGAAACAAGCCATTTATGTTGAAGCTCGTAAAGCCCTAGCAAGATCTCCAAGCTTGGAAACTCCTGAAGAAGTTACCTACTATCAGCACTTAATCTACGCCAAGCGACGACAACTACAAGCCCTTCAAAGGGAGCTTATTACAGCAGAGTCTCAAACTCAATTTTATAGAGACGAAGTACTCGGACTTAACAATAAGATGTTGGATTTGAAGCAAAAATTCTTTGCAAAACTTCAAGGCTCCCGCACAGGATTTAAAGCGATATGTTATCCTATCAATAGAATGGCAAAAAGACCCGTCGGAATTACAGAAGAATGACGTTCACTTCATTTTTTATCTCAATACCTGTGAATTTATCAAATGACTATCCCGTGAATATGAACACAGAAATACAATTTCAGTAAAGTTTTCTCGGGTTTAATATAAAAATGGCAAACGTTTTACTATCATACTAACAACACATAATGACAACGATGCCTTCTATCTTGATTTACATATTTCCATTAATTCGAGTGGATTTCTACAACTAACTGTCTCTAATTCTGTTCTTGCATCTTTTGTTCCTGCAAGAGGATGTTGCAGCCATTTTCTATCCAAATAATAATCAATAGTAGTTTGAAGTTCTACCGAACTGTACTTGTCCACATAAACGGGGATAAAGGGATCCATGTGTTCCCAACCCTAGAAAATAATTTATTATAACTTATAATCAACTTCAAGCGTCTTATATAAATAATTTAAAAGCCAACCAAAACTCACGTCTTTTCCAAGCAAATATCTTGGTGTAATCATTTCTCGCAAGTCTCCAGCAACGGCATGTGAATCTACTGTACAGATGACAACTCCCCCAGTCTGCAGTTTACAAAAAATATTTTTTTAAATTGAAAATTGATATTTTGTCAATAGTTTGAATGTAAATATTTATAAGTGAAAAGTAATTTTGATTAGCTTATCCCAGCACATGACACAAACATACGGTAATCTTACCCAATCTGAAGCAAAAAGTTGTTTGAAAGCATCAAAAAGCGTTACTTCGGTGTAAGGAACTTTGGTTTTCTTATCCTGACGTGTTATTCTCCCCGGATCCATAAACAGAGCATTGACTCCATCAACTGCTACCATTGTTTTGATTCTGTAAACGAGAGGCAAAAATCTTAACGTATTCAGTTCAATTCAATAATAGTGAAACACTAAAAATCCTACTTTTTCTCCGACGACGCCACTTTTATTTCCGCGATTAGTGCATAGATACATTCTGCTGCATGGGCAGGGCGGGATATACCATGTTCAATGATATCAATAAAAGAAGACCCAGCTGGGGTGTTTTCTCTCTTGCTCCATTCGTAAGTTTTTGATGTCTTCAACTGAAATCAAAAACAAATACATATAAACTAATTCCCCAAAGTGACAGCCCAAACAGCAAGGCTTACGCACATCCGATTCTTCCAACAGTTTGGAATTCTGGTGACGAAAGTATTGGAGCCAAAATGCGCTGTCCACTGTATGATCCACGAAATTGGGTCGGTTGGGATTAGGTTCTGTGTCTTTGGCAAATCTTGTCCATAATGGAGCTGAAACATTTTTCCATTCATTTATTAAAATAATAGATACTTGTATTGGCACATATATCAACCATTTCAAATTAACACAAGTCCACAAATTCATTATTTAACACGAGATTTTAGCCAAGTCTTACCCCAAGGAATATGAACAATAAGGTAACCCGCACCGTGGCCATAATGTACTAAATTCGCAACTGTTATTGTTTTCCCAACTCCTTTTTCTCCATCTGCAATTTATAAACACAGATTTATTTATTATCCAATACCGGATACTGCAATCATGCAAACCCTTATTATAAGCATATAAAGGACGATTTATTCACCGTCTCAAACTTGTTAAACTATTGGTACTCACATAAAATATATCTCAAGACCGGCATAGATGTAACATCATAAGCTTCAATACAGCGCTTGATGTCCAGGAAAGGCTTGCGGACCAGGATACTTGCTTCTCTGAACGTAGTACATTGAATTTTGAACTCCGGAGGAAGTCCTATTCCTTTGTCACTTGCACCGAACAGTCGTTTGTAGACTTCCGGTTCGATTGTGTAGAACCGTCCCTCGTGGGATTCATTTAACAACGTCTACACATAATCATTTAAAAAACATTCATTATTACACAAAATACAAAATTGAATGCAATTATTATTATGAAGTTACATATTATATCATTATTTATTATTATTCTTAAAATTTTATTCTTTAAATACCATTAACCGTCCTTAATCTTAATTAAATTACAGTTAAATCGACACTTCTAGATTTCAAACCCCAATTACTTAACAGCCGCACTAATAACAATAGTATAATATAGAAGATAATAAATTATTTACCGGGTTCGCCAAAGTAGTTCTTAACACGCTCGACGTCTTCCTTGAGGTGGAGGTGGAGAAGCACCGTCCTATTGCTAACAAATTAGACGGGAGTTTTCGGAACATGTCTCGCTTGTTTATAAAATGACTATTAAATAACTCAAATTGACCAGTTTAAAAGCTGGATTTCATGATTTTATTTAAACAATAACGGATATTTATTCCGATTTTAAAATAAAGAGCTTGTTAATAAGCAATGCAAAAGCTCAATAAAATAATCGGAAAATCAGAATTCGCAATATCAAATGCAATGCAATATCCACACACACTGCAAATGAAAATTTAAACTTCGCGCAAGTCAAGTTGGTCTACAAAAGTATGAAAATACTTTAAGCACGCAAATTTGACTGAATTCACCTACTTACATAACTTTTTATAATTAAAATAATTAAGCATAAAATAAGCAAAGACACATACTTCTAATATAAGTAGGTATAATTTAATCATTTTTATTATCAAAACTGTATTGTTGTGAAATTATTATTAATTAATAAAAAATAATATTTCATTGGTATTATTAATACATATATAAGTTAGGTATAAGTACTTATATAAAGTTTTACAAATTGGTACAGTAAGCAATTTAATATTGTTCTTTAAGCTTCTTTTTTGTCATTTGTCTTCAAAAATGTGAAGCTTCTGTATAACGATACACCCGACAATGATGATGGTGGAAAAAACAATAAAGATGCCCAAGATATACCGGCAGCGCCTGTCTTTCTGATAGTATTTCTCGTACTGGGCAGCAATAAAAAACAATAGTTTATTTAAAATATTAATAGATATTGGTTAAAATATAAATATAGATAAATAACAAAAATACAAACCCACAAGATAAAAACTGGAAACAAATAATAGAGCGCGTCTTCGCGGAGACATGTCATCCGGCAGGGGGCACCCAAATATCCGGTTTTTCATCGTCTTAACGAACGAGAATTGCTTTGGATCCCACATATTGTAAATGAAACTTATTTTCAACTGCTCGGGGTACAGTAAGACATCGAAATGTCGTTTGGATTTTTCAAAACGATAGACTTGCTGAGCATTCGAATCTTCGATGGTCATGTACCCAAAATCTATTTCCTCACAGTTGGACGAAACATAATCTTCCAGGACGAACTCCCCAAAGTGACAATCTGCTCCGACGAACATTGTCATTCTCTAGTATGAGAGAAGGAATATAATTAAATATTTTTAAATTACAAAGCGGAAAGAATGAGATTTTATTTAATTTACTTAAAATTCAGTTAAATACCTAAAGAATATAATAAATAAACTTTAGTAACTACATAAAATTAATTAATTAAAAATGGATGAAACTTTTGCATTTACATTATTGTATAAGCTGCATCGAAAAATGTGGAAACCATTCTCATTGAAGAAATCAAATCTTTCAAGTTCAGTATTTGTCGGTGGCTCTACCCAATTTAAATAAGGCTTCCAGTAGTAAGTTCTTCCGATGAGCATTATTCTTGTTCCTTTATCAGAGAGAACTTCGCTTGTACGTGCAACAGCTTTACCGAAAACTTTAACTGTATAGGATTTAATGATAGTATAACTGTAAATTAGCAGATCTGTGGGGAGCTAATGTTTTATAATGAGTATGTCATTGTTCATCTTCATCATTATAATAATATTGTTAAAATTGTGTTCTTTTGCTCGACAACTTACCATGGTCGGTACATGTCAAGGTGCAAGGTCTTATGAACAACTGGTTATTATTCGTTGTCACTTCTTCAATGATGGATCGAACGTTGACATTCTTCTCAATCTTTTCGAATACTTTGGGATCAATGTCATCGCGGGGATCCGTTTGCACTTCGGTATCCGTCGGGAAACCGGCTAGGGAAACGTAGCTATTTAGGAGTGATGCATCAATAGGGGAAAAGACTTTAACTAAAATTAGAAAATATTATATTATATCCTATATTATTAACAATTTGAACAGTTCCTTAGGTTTAGGATTGTTGAATGGTTGAATCTAAAACTGCTGTGTATAAGCTGCTAAATGCTCCAGTGACAGTATCTCACCTTGTGATTCCGGTCGCGTCAGAATTTCGCGTTCGACATCTTGCGCCTCCTTGGACGAAAACTTATTAAACATCTTGTTAAAAGCGTCTATTGCGTGCACACAGAATTAGGATGTGGAATTATTGCGGAATTCACATTTTATGGGGTAAGGGTACAACTGCTTGCCTACTCAAAATTATCATACACGAGATTATTAGTATTTTAACAATAATCATTATTATACCTAATATACTGAGGCATGAAAGCCATGAAACTGTTCATGAGAGGAGAGACATTAAATTTTATGTAAATTGGGGTTTGGGTAATTATATGGAGCTTTTGACTGAGCCATGTATTCTGATAGTGATTTACAAAAAAAACATCGTATAGTGGTGGATGGTGGAGTGGAGAAATGGGACCTGGCCAAATAAGTTTTTAAACCATTTTTTGAAAATATTAAAGATGAAAAAATCTTATTTAAAAAATTAAAAAATTTGAAAAAATTAAATTTAAAAAAAGGCGAAATTCAAAATTAAAGTCTCAATTTTTTTCAGGTCATCAGTCACTCTCGTCGTCTCGTCCTCGCCTCGCCGTCACTCAGCCCAGTGGCACAGTCTAGCAAGGGGGAAGCGCTCACGCGTACGCCATTATGTGTTAGCGCTAACCATATACCAACACTTTACTCACACTCACCACACCAATCACCACCTATACACCTTCCTTGAGATCCAGAAGAGCACAAACACCAGAACACCCTCACAGTCTTAGTGACCGGGGTTAAATATAAACTAAAATTAAAACAAACCTCCTGTGCATTGCATTTCACATACGTGCATGCTATACATCGTATCTTTAATGTAAAATCAGAATTTATGACTAAATTTTGGTACACAAATAGCATTATCAATTATTAATGAATAAACAACTATAATCTCAAAGAACCCCCAAGAATGAAGGAAGGCCATAAACTTCACACCATCGTTGCTAGCTGTTGTCCAGATTTCCATTACTGAAACTTTACAATACCCCCCATGAGCTGTTCTTGACAAACTATAATGGACGACCAATCTGAGAATCAAGCCGGAAGTGACATGTTCACTTTCCCACTGGCTAACGATGCTGATGCTGATAATGTCGACAATGACACCGGCAATATCTCAAGGCAAAACAAGCGTGGGAGAGACAGGTCCAGTGAGGAGGACATTGATGACAATAACAGCGGTAATTTGCGAACGCCTTATAAAATAAAATAATGAATAATCTAATCAATTAAAATGACTACAAAATTAGAAGTCAATACCGAAAGTGACGACGGGAAATGGCAAAAGTGTTCAAAGTCGTCCAGCGCCAGACGCCGGAAGAGGAGGAAAAGGAAGCATAAGTCAGTTCCGCAACAACCAGAAGTTAATAAATGTCATAGCTCTCTCGTTTCTTCCGACTCTGATGGGGCGCTGCACAGAAATGTAAACATAAGCAGCGTCTCCACGACCGAGGATTTCAAACTTCTGGATAATTTTAACAATATGTATGCATCTGCACGATTATTCGAGAAGCCTCCAGGTGGTTTACGGCCGATTGCAATAGATGGCTGCAATGTTGCCTGGGGACATGGGAATGATCAGGAATTTTCCTACAAAGGAATTGTGCTTTGTGCGGACTACTTTAGAGCCAGAGGACATACCGTCAAAGCCTTCGTCCCTCGACAACATCAAAATTTAATCCCAAGGGAGGTCGTCGACGAATTAGTGAAAGATGAGCTACTAGTATTTACACCAAGTCGACATCCTGGTAGACAGGGGAAGAGGATTACAGCTTACGACGATAGGTTCATTGTACAATACGCTGTCGTTACCGGCGGTGTTGTGATCTCAAATGACAACTTTAACGACCTTTATGATGAACAAGTCTCATGGCGTGAAACCATCACCAACCGCGTACTTCAACACACATGGATTTCGAAGGACATTCTGATGTTTCAATTAGACCCCATGGGCCGGAAAGGTCATCTATGTTTAGACGCCTTCCTGAAATTCCCTTCTTCGGAAGACAGTGTCCGAAGTTCAGGTACTACGGCCACAGCGACACAGGATCCCGTCGATTCATGTAACACTGAAACTGACTGCTCGGATGGCGATAATTTAAGCGGTAGTGATTAGTAATGATGAATGATAGCTATAACCGGTAGTTACTTGGGTGCAAAAACAGGTTTAAGGCCACAAAATCAAATTCTCATTATTACTAAACGAACGTAACGAAGTAAATGAACTTCGTAACAATTAATATAATACTGTTCTTAACATCTCAAGTATGTAATTATAGATGACCAGTAGTTGCATGAATTAAAATTTGTAAAATTCACTCCACTTTACTTGATATTAATGCAATTCATTTTCATGAAAACCAGTATGGATATTTAAAAGGGTTTGAACACGTAGTTTGAAACAACGTCCAAAGAGCTATTTATTAAAGAATGTTCCTTTTACCATCAATAAAACCGTTGTACCGGGTAAAAGTTTTTGGTTCCGAGCTTTGTATAACGATAGTAATTAAAAGAAATAATATGTAAGTACTCAAAACTAATTGTAAGAGCACCCCCCAGAGAGATGTTGATAATATATGTGAGTAGTTCCTCGGAAACTATCACCTTGAAAACAAGTATGGAAGAGTTATCTAATAACGATAGTGCTCAGGCTTGTATGGCCCTTCGCGCTCAATTCCCAAGTACGCAGCTTGTTCAGGAGTAAGCTTGCTCAATTTTGCTCCCAAATGTTCTAAGTGAAGGGCAGCAACTTCTTCGTCGAGCTGTAAACGAAAAGAACATTAAACACTACGTAATTAGAATAATTAGGTTGCTTAGGACTGGTACTGAGTAAAAACAAACCTTCTTGGGTAGCATGTAGACACCAATGTTGAACTTTTCTCTCCACAATGCGATTTGGGCGAGTACTTGATTAGAGAAAGAGTTGCTCATAACGAAGGAAGGATGTCCCATAGCACATCCCAAGTTCACTAAGCGACCCTGAGCTAAAACAATAATGTGACGACCACTGGCAAGCTCATAACGATCAACCTGCAAATCGTTAAATCACGATATTTTAATTCCTTGTACTTCATACAAGCCAAATGCAATACATTGCTAAATAAAGTTTGGTTTAAGTCAATTTATCTGTTGCGTACCTGAGGTTTAATGTTCATCTTGGACTTAGCATTGGTTTCCAACCAAGCAACATCAATTTCACAATCAAAATGTCCGATGTTACAAACAATACATTCATCGCGTAATTTGACAAGGTGCTCTCCACGGACGATGTCCTTGCATCCAGTGGTAGTTACAATAATGTGCGCTTCGTGGCAAACATCCTCCATGGCACTTACCTGCAGAAGTTAAAATTATAATTTATTAACGGACTCTTTTCATTATAGAGCCGTAAACTGAAAAATAGCTATGTACTCACTTGATATCCTTCCATAGCGGCTTGTAGAGCATTGATAGGATCAATTTCAGTGACGATAACTCGAGCTCCCTGAGCACGCAGGGATTGAGCAGAGCCCTTACCGACATCTCCGTATCCAGCTACAACACAAGTTTTACCCGCAATCATAACATCAGTAGCACGCTTAATTCCATCCAAAAGGGACTCGCGGCAACCGTACAAGTTGTCGAATTTGCTCTGTAAAAAATAGAAAAATAACAATGGTTTATATTCATGCAAATTATGCAATAATATTGATTAAAAGTGAATAACAATTATTGAATCCGTAAGATAGCTAGCTTTTACCTTTGTAACGGAATCATTGACATTGATAGCGGGGAACTTAAGTTGGCCGTTTTTCAAAAGTTTGTACAGCGCATGAACTCCTGTGGTAGTTTCCTGAATATATCATAATATTAGTTATTAATGATAATGACACAAGTATTGAAAATGTAGCACACTATTCGACTGAATAAATATCAGTACTATAGATGCATGAGACAAAACTGCAAACACAAAATTACTAACCTCAGAAACTCCCTTGATTCCGGCGCAAAGTTCGGGGAACTTATCCAAAACATAACGGGTGAGGTCTCCACCATCGTCCAAGATCATGTTAAGGGGCTATGAAACAACAAATAATTGTAAATTACATAAACTTGTTCCTTACTGAACTACTACAGAGCTATAAGTATACTCTTTTCTTTAGGCTTTAATCAGTTAGAGCTAATAGATCAAAAATCATCATTTTTCAAGTGGTAAAAAGTATCATCACATTAAAGCCCAAACCATGAGACATGAAGTTTGCTATACACATTATATATGTGTACGTGCATTTACACAATATATAAATACATTATTTCTTATCTAGATATTTTTGCCATGTATACCTGGCCATCAGGGAAAATGATAGTTTGGGCAATGCACCAATCATATTCTTCTTCAGTTTCTCCTTTCCAGGCGTAAACTGGAACTCCCGTCACGGCAATAGCAGCAGCGGCGTGATCTTGAGTACTGAAGATGTTGCAACTGCTCCATTGGACGGTTGCTCCAAGCTCGGTCAAGGTCTCAATCAAAACGGCAGTCTGGACGGTCATATGAAGGCAGCCAGCAATTCGAGCTCCTTTCAATGGCTTTTCAGCTCCATACTTCTTCCTCAAAGCCATCAAGCCGGGCATCTCCTTCTCTGCCAACATGATTTCCTTTCTTCCCCATTCTGCCAAGCTAAGGTCAGCTGTCAAAGTATAGAGAGACAGATGCCTTTTAAGTAAATTTAGTCTTTCCCAATAATTAACAGTACTTACGGAATTCCCTACAATCAATTTGTCAGTGCAATAATTTTGTTTATTAGACACGTGTTTAATATTTAGATATTATGCAACATACATATGAACATAAGACTATGCCTAAGCCCATATAAGTGAAACGTTAAAGCGTTGACGTTGGAACATGTTTGTTGTCCATTTCTTCACACATGTTTTTGATACTTTGTACATTGAGCCGTGTGGGAATATTATACTTATATACATATGTTCGATTTCTACACTAACTAAGCCAAGGTCATGTACATGACTTTCAAGTATTTTTTCTTTAAAAATGCTAAAAAAATTTATTGAACAAAAGTGAAAACCCAGTAGGTAACTGTCATGACCGCGTCATCGCATGACAGTTATAAAGGTTATCAAGAAGGTATTGTATGGCTATGGTTATGCAAATTCATAGCTGAAAATTCCTTATCAGTCAGAGATTAAGGCAAAGTTCGCCTGAAATGAAATCCACCCCGACATAATGCACAATACTCTTCCTGTGAGTTTTACTATTTTGCAAGGCCATGTAATACAAATCATGAACCATACATACAATTTAGCAATCTTTTCTAGAAATTTGCACAACTGTATGAGGCAATTCACATGGCATGATCTTCTTTGCCATAGACTGATTTCCAACATGCCCTATGCAATAACTTCCACACAATATAAAAGACTGACAGTTAAAAATTCAGCTGAATAAGCAACAGCAAATACAATAATACCACAATTTACAATGAACAATGAAATGATCATGCGAGCTTCGGCTCATTAGCTTTATTCTATTTAGTAGCTTTATAGTTATAGGTAATTGCCCTTTTTGGCCGCCCAATAGAAGCCAACTACATTATAATCACTTAATAATATAGACAATGCTTTTAATTGTACTTATATGTGAGAAATGCGAGCAACGGCTTCAACGGTACAATAAATTATAATTCGTAATTATTAAACAATATTATTAGGTTACATTACTTTCTCTTCACCAAATTATTTACGACC
Source organism: Lipothrix lubbocki (assembly GCA_034696945.1). NCBI lineage: Eukaryota > Metazoa > Arthropoda > Collembola > Symphypleona > Sminthuridae > Lipothrix > Lipothrix lubbocki. The sequence continues at coordinate 51,552 of JAQGAK010000527.1, read as the reverse complement.
ACTGTGACAATCAACAATAAATCGCTTTAGTATAGCTTAAAACTTTAAACATTAACAACCTGACAAGTACATGCTATACTTATAAATTGCCAAGCTCAATTTTAAACCCATTTTGTTAAAAATAATTATTGAAATAAAATGATTGTAATTCATTGTGACAGTTGACAACGCAGTATTAATTATTAATATGCCACATAAGCAAAAATGCCCCTGCCACGTCAAAGCTTTCAAAACATTAATTAGATAAACAAATTCATTCCCGAGAGTATTATTTGGTCATTAGCCCTAAAGTTTACATAATGAAACTCCCAATTTCCTGATAAACTACCAAATTAAGTTGGCAGTACAAAAAAGTATACTTGAAATAGGTTAAATACACATACTTTTTTCAATAATTACAATTATTATTATGAAATGATTTTATTTATATCATCTCAAGCAACCATGATATTCATGCCCTACAAAATAAAAATTGTAAGTGGACACATTCTGTGTCAAATACTTTGATAATTTCCAATACATAAATAAATAATTTTAACAAATAAAAAAATTAAAAATTACTATCACAGCCGTTCATTAACCAAGAATAATTCAAGTCACCATTAATTTATATGCATCCTTGTAAACCCACGAATTATAATTAATTCTTGCCTTGCCACATAAAGACATGAAAATGCTGCTAATTATAATTCCCAAATGCGTCACTTGTCATTAACTATAATAAATTAGCTAAAATCTACTTTAAATTCAATATCGATATATGATGGTGATTAGATATGAAAACCCCAAAGTCAAGTTCGAAAACCCTCAAAACTGGTTTTAAAGGTGACCCTCTCAAGTCTCAACTCTCGAAGTATGAAATTATTGCGAACATTAAAATGTCGTGCGACAGATGAAAAAGACAAATATTAATTATATAAATAAATAAATAATTCATATGCTTTTTATGCAACAAGTACTATTAAAATAACTGCAAAAGCAAATAAAATAAAAATAATTAATTTTACAACTTACCAACTTTATTAGGCAATTTCTGGGAGTTCAGCACCAACGTTGGAGTTTCGGTTTTAGTGACAGTTGCCATTTTAATAAGGAATTATTAAAGGGAATATAGGAACTTAAACTTTAATTTAATAAAAATTCGTAAAATAAATTTGAACTGCAACGGAGGTTCTGGAAGACACGTCTGGATCCCACGGAGTTCAGCGAAAGAAGGACGAGGAAACGAGTTTCTGGTGCTTTTGAAGTGAAGAGCATTTAATTTTTTTAGGAGCTCCACGCCGCCGGTAATTTCCCTGTCGAGTGGAGACCCGCGAACGCGTGGGGAACCGCATGGCGGCGACATCGCACTGGAATTTCTTGCCAAGAAATCCAACAAATTCCCCGATGATTCCCCCGCTCAATGGTAGAAGTCTTCCCTGGCCGGTCATTTCGAATTTCTGAGGTGGACCAATTGCCGACGGGGATTCTTGCAGCGCCAAAACTGAATTTTTTTGTCAATTCCATCTTTGCTGGTTTTGGTGATGAGAAATCCGACGGTCATCTTTGTAACATTGTATTGTTTATTATGTACACTTGTGTACAACAAAACATCAAATGCAATTTTTATTGTTGGGCGGAATCTTTATTATTGGGAAATTTGCGTAGGTGTCAAGCAAGATTATTTGCCAGAAAGTTCGTTTGTACGAATATTGCGGACGTATAGGAAATCGGAGAATATTTAATTTTGTCTTTTGTCCCTTCAGGTTGAACGAACAGTGTCAATTCTGTCAATATTATTAGATTAGTATTGTAAAAAAGCATTATAATAATTAATAAATTGTTGGGTGTAAATAAATATTGGCGCCGTAGTAAAAGGAGGTAGAAATTTGTAATTCCAATCCTAAAATGTCGACTGCGGATGACAACAGAGAGTTTTTGACTCTGACTGTGACGAGCAATCTCAATGATTTCCAATCGGAACGACGGTTCCCGTCGGACATAACTGTGATAAGTTTGAAGGTACTAAATAATTATAGTTTTAGGTTCAAAATAGTAATATATGAATAAATATTAGGTGTGTAGTAAGGATAAATAATAATTTTTTTTTCGTTTATACAGGGAAAGTTAGAATTGCTGACGGGAGCCCTGTCATCCAGTATGAAGTTGGAGTTGCGGGACAAGGACGGGGTGCCTATTCAAAAGCTTGGAAATGATGCTGAGACATTGGCTCAGGTTAATGTAAGGAACGGGATGAGGATACATGTCATTGACACTGCTCCAAGTCTGTTGGATGGGGAAGATACACCTGATGTTGCCTTTACTTTGAGTCGGGATGAGTACGAGAAAAGAGGAGGTTAGGATTTCATTTTATGGTCGTAGATTGTAGCGTAATTTTTTATGCTTCTTAATTAATAAGTAAATCGGCGGGGGAAATCGAGGGAGAACCCTGCGTTTTAAGGTTTATGTTCTTGTTAAATACTACGCTTTTTTCAGAATTTTGACAATGTGTTGTGGTGATTGTGGTGTTGACATCTACATTGCAAGCTTATTGTTCTTTGACGTTTCAGAATCCGCATTAAGCTTCCTTAAGAAGAACAGACTTGGAAGATTTGACGAGGAGAAGATGAAGCAAAAACAAGAAACGGAGGAAAACGAAACGAAATTGGCGGAGTCATTAAAAGCTGGAGAAAGGTGCGAAGTTCTAGTTCCTGGAAACCCTCCCCGTAGAGGCGAGGTTAGGTTTGTGGGACCAGTTCACTTCAAGGAGGGTATTTGGGTTGGAATCCATTATGATGAACCACTTGGGAAGAATGATGGCACCGTTGGTGGGAAAAGATATTTTGAGAGCAAGCCTAACTACGGAGGCTTTGTTCGACCAAGTAATGTAACGGTTGGGGATTACCCCGAAATCTTTGATCTGGATGAAATATAGTAGTATTTTACAGTATCTGAATGCAAACTATTAAAAAAAACCTACAGGTGTGGCAATATTATAAAGATTAAGTTTCATAATCTAATTGTTGCAAGTTTATATGTTGTTCATATTTTGTATTAATTTTTAAATTTCGTTTCTATTCACTGTTTCCTCTAAGGCTACTCAAATGCAACAACAAATTGTGATTTCAAAGGCTTGCCTTCATAGTGTATTTGTGCCTCAAAAAGATTTATAAATTTTGAAAATAGACTAACAAAAATATACGCGTATAGTTGTAGTAGATAAATATATTGCTATTCTCTGTTACCTCCATATTAATAATTAATTATGATTGATGCAATTATGGGTACGATTCTTGTCTGACCACAACAACAGGGAGAATGTAAATCTCTTTAATATACAGTAGACTTTTGCTTGTCTAGGATACGTTCCTGGAGTTCACTGTAGTTCAATAACCTGTTAATAAAAATGTTAGCTTTGCTTACCAAATGGTGGGTACGGGCATTACTCCAGTCAAGATGCAATTTATGTCGTTTGTATTTAAAGCATTTAGATCTCATTCGTGTGTAAATATTGTCCCGGACGAAATGTCAATACGCTAAATGTAGTTTTTTTCTATATCAATCGTGACACATTTGCAGTTTTAGTATAATTACATACATATAATACAAAGCATGTTATTAGTTTGTTAACTTCCGTCCAGAACATTCCCTTAAAATTGTAGGGTTTTTTAACGTAAATCCTGTGCTAAAGAGCTACCGCTTAACAAATATATATACATAGAAGCATTTCTCAAATAACTTCCTCAAGGTTTAAATTTGCGGAATGTGTTATGCATTAGGCTTTAATGACCTGCAATAATTCAGCATTTTGGTCATGATTCCTGGAAGTGTGTTATGCAGCATTGAGTTTCCTCACGACATCCATCGCTAAAACGAGTCAGAGGTTGACGGTCTCTTTCTCTTTCGCACTTCCTTATTATTTGCTTTAAAATCCCTTTGGAGTCATATAACGCGTGCGTTTATAGTCCCGCATTCATTTGTAGTCATGGCACTCACATTTGTTATGCATGTCATGTGAAGCTGGACATGACATGGCAAAAATCCCAAAACACTCATGGGCGAATAGCTTTATTATTGTGGCGAGATGGGATTTTTCACGATACATTTATTTATTAGAGTCCTGTCAGACGGTCTGGATAACCTCAGACACCTGCTCCGTTGTTAATCTTAAGTTAAGCCTTGAAGAAGGAAAGTAAATAAAAATTGTATTCATACACTTAGTAATTACAAATGGTGTGCACGTGTACTTGCGATACTTCTCTACGCCGTGGATATTGCAAGGTATTTCAGACAAAGTCTGACAGAGGCTTTCCTGTCAGAACCTTTCTCCACTTTTTGCGTTTCGGGAAATGAGAAAAAGTAAGCACGCAAAACTTCGACGGGTTAAAAACTCTTTGCTCGTGTAAGTATATGCAGGTATATTGCCAAACATCAATCTTGGTTACAAAGCAACTTGACATGCAACATGCAACTTCACTATTACTACTTTACTGCTTGTATGTCTTGTAATTTGTCTGATGTAATAACAATTACAGGGATTTTTCCGACGTACTTTCGTAATTTAATAATCTTGATTTTGATTTTTACTTTTGTGTACATGCATTTGTAATACTGATAGGTAATATAATATCAAGATTTGAGTAGACTTTTGGAATATTAGCAAATTCAAAATAAAACATGTATAGTTTTCGATTTTTGTAACTGATTTTCATTTATTTATTACTACGAGTTAATTCCCCGAGAGTTATCCTACCTTTTGCATAACTACAACTTGTTCATTTATGTACCCATATCCGTATATATATTATGTAACAAGTTAATTCAGCAATTAGAAGAAATATTCCTACCATATTTTTGTAAATTTTTGCCTATATAGAAGTTCACTACCGGAAAACTAGATCGTTAAAACATCTTGTTTTTAAATATTATTATTTGCTTTACATGCTAAGTTTAGTCTCATTTTTTGGCTAATAAGTGTTCCAGAAATAGACCTAAATAGGCAATTTGTCACTCACGAAAGCAAAAGTTTCTAAAAAGAAGTCAAAAGCTTATGACTCTATATATACCTTTGACTTCTCCAAAGCTTATAAGCTTTGAACAAGTCAAAGACTGGACACTTATTCTTACAAAAAGAACTTTATATAATTATAAGTATATATTTATATAGAACTTCATGACTTATCGTTAGATTGTTATGTACATTTAGGCTATATAGCATGTGGACAGAACGTAAAGTGCAAGGCTACAATAATAGTCGTTTCCTGTTTTCCGTAGTAATTCCCTCTTTATGTATCTCATCAAGCATTATTGGACATCTGGACTGGTAACGAAATCGGACAGAAGTTTGTGTATTACTACCACTAGTAACGGCGCGTGTTGTACACTCACTAATTGGTATTGATATTCTAGCGTGCACATGTTGGACTTCATATAGTCTGACACGGGTAATTATAATCTTCGGGGAAAGTTTTAAAGGTCAAAAGCTACGTCCTAGATAAAACTTAACATTTTTTACTTTGAGCTCATATTATCCCAACAGTTTGAATTAGGTTTCTATACTATACTAATATATGGTTTTCTGATAAATTCATTTTACACTCAAAGGAATCGTGACATTGTTCGTGCTTTACGTAGTTATCAGAAGTATTTCTGTACCAAGTTTTATTCTAGAACATACCTCAGTATATATGTAGATACATATATGCATACTATACAGATACTACATAGATACTTTTCTTGATCTCAATGGCGTAATTATCTGTAAACGCATCAGAAAATAACATGCAAACAAGCTACTTAAGAACATCTCATGTAAGTATCTAAAGTAAGGAAAACCTATGAATAAGTTGTTAATTAGCGTATGCGGAGCACTATGGAGCAAAGTTCAATTATGTAAGTGGGCTGCTAAATAACATAAATCAGGAGTTCATATGACTCATATGTGAAAAATTGTTGACGAGATTCCATCCAGAGCCAGTTTATTTCACTAATGAACACACTGCGCTAAAGTAAAACAAATAGTGTATATACATAGAAGGCATAATATAATATCATTGCACATTTCAATTTTATAGTGTAGGCTTGGAAAAAGAAAGGAAAGGTGAGAGTGAAACTGAAAGTCCCAATAATAGAGAGATAAAATTTAAATTGTGTTAATCCAACTTCTCAACCAAGGTCACTTTTGATAAAGTAATAAAAAAACTTTTTCTCTATTGGTTTCATTGTTCTATATATGAGACGCGAATAGAATTTAGTGCATACCTACTTTTCTTTCAAGACCGCTTAAGTAATAATATTATATAATCTACGGGACTAAAATGAATTTGGTACATAAGTCTCATATCTACAAGGTTTCAACTATCTTAATGATGTCAGGACGTTTAGTTAAAGGTAAGTATAAACTAATATTGGTTTGATTTTGACGTTCCAGCGTTGTTAGCATGGTGTAGCAAATATCAATGTGGGTGTCTAATATGTTTCAGTGAACTAAATTCTGTTGGAATACACGATGTTGAAAATGCTTAATGTTCTATTCGACATTCAAGTATATATTCCTGGACGATATCAGTCAAACAACTCCATGCAAGCATCCTGCCATTTCCCGATAAGCAGACTAATCATTCATGTATATAGCAAATGGAACGACATTAGCACTTTAATAATAATTATCTCTTGTTAGACAAAGTTTCCCCGTAAGCTTCCTTTTGTCTATATATTTTATTATATATCTGTACATGCTATAAGTCATGTATCCATAGAGATATACCAATTATAAATACATCCATTGAGATTCAAACCGGGGATAGCTCCATATGTATATCCGCAGTTAAATTACAAATGAACACATTGCTAGGCCATGTTTGCAGCTTATCAACTATAAACCTTAGCAAAATGACTTAGGCGAAAGCTAAATAAAGTTTAGTTGCATAACGGACCAGACATAAATCTCCATAAGGTCCCTGGTCGTGTCGTCACACAAACGCTAAACAACTTAAAGTAGAAACTTTAACTTCTTTTCTTCACCAGAAGCCAATGTATCACCTATATATATACTTACCTATTAAATGGATAAGAATTAGAACAACAGGAGTGGCGAAGTATGTTGGCCAAAGCCTATTTTCTCGCTAGTGTCCTCGATACAGAAAAAAACCAGAATGCATTTTATTTATGACAGCTAAGTTCCCTGTAAACATACTCAGTAAATTATTAGTCCGCAAATAAATGTACAACTCCTTTCCAGCCAGAACTACGCCGCCCATTTACTTGCGATATCGGGAAATTGCCCAGCAGAACCTATAATTTATATGCCACTTGAGAGCAGACCCACGTATAAGAATGGATTTAATAATATAGGTGTGTGTACATATGAATTCTCATACCTCTTTCGGCTTAACATGCAATTTATAGTATACGTTTATAGTATACGGTCCTACTATTTTCACATGCTGAAACCCGGAGAAGAGGAAGTTTACCACAAATTCTATTTTCTTCCAACTCCTCGGACATTATTCATTCCCGATTTGTTCTGAAAGCATACTAAATACCCACTCCTGAACGGTCGTCCACAGTCTGACATATTGTTTCTGGTCAATCAAATGGTCGGGAAGCATTGTTGACTGCCACTTTATTTCCCTTTTTGAAAAAGTTGAAAGACCCGTCTATACTCAAGTATTCTAGAGAGTGAAAGAAAAGTATGTCAACTACCGCGGGTCATTTTCCTATCGTTTCCTCCAAGAATTTCCATTTCAGGATAGTATATTATCATACGAAAGTGAGAAAGTTTTGTTAGTTACCATCGGAGGACTGATACGAACGGGACGCAATGGTGGTTGTTCTTATATAGAGCTGCAACGAATTTTTTTAAAAAACTATTGGCTGGTACTACCATAGCGCTGGGACCCATTCAAATAACTTTCCTCTGATGAGATTCAACGCAAAAACACTATATAATAATTATATTATGTAATTATTACATTACATATACATATGTGGCTTCAGTCTACCTAGAATTCTATAATACCTAGTTTGTTTCAGCCAATGAATAATTTGGGCTGGAATGGGAGTAATTACACCCGATTCTCAAGGCAAAGGTGGTATGTTTTCATTAACTTTTACTGCAACCGCGGCCGCATAGAAGCGTCCATAAAGGTTTCCCTTCCAGCTTGACAGTTATTACGTACATCAACTTCGTAAAGGTAATTGTTTTTTATTCACACACACTTACGTAATATCTGTAGAGGCATATAGCAAGTACATATGAAATACCGATAATAATAGCCAGCAGTGTCGATCAAACTTTCATAATTTTTCCCAAATTGACAGAAACGAACCATGTACATATATATCTATATAGCTGTACGGAAATCAATAAAAACTTGACTATGTCGCCTTGCCGGCAGTAAATATCTGTATAGTGTGTGTTATGATGGGTGGAAAGAAAAGGGCATAAAAAGAGTATTTATCCACTTGGTTTTTATGCTCATGCAGGTTTACAGTACTATTAGTTTAGTCGATGATGAAGTTAGTAGAGTCCTTTTGGCATATGGATTTCTGCTCCCTTCGTCAGCATGAGACAACGCATTTGCGTGGATTCTTGCTGCTTTGGTAATCGAATAGTTTTTAACAGCCACAGAGCTAGTTGACGATTTCTTTGTTAAGGACGTGCATAGAATAGTGGTGCTGTTTGTGGGTCTGAACTTGAACGTCATTCTAGAACAGCACTACTACTATTAGGTATATATCGATTCCATGTTAATTATTTCTGTTTACTGTTTACACACGTTTTTGCCAGCGGTGTACATCCAGCATCATCAGAAAATATCATTAAGTGATTTAGTACTTCTCATTATAATGTTCAGTTGTTGAAAGTGAACTTGAAAACAAACTTGTGGTTCATGTATTTCATATACCCAGGATAGAACTTCCTACCGTATTTGTTCTAAAAGCTCGTTTGAACTGCTCAATCCAAAGTTTAAAAAAATTTCAGGTCCAGAAAGTTCCAGTCACTTGTATTCTTGCAGTGTACGTATTTTTAATATTATATGTACATTTACAATTATAAATATTATAAAGGCTAAACTTATTGTGGAGGAAATGCCAAGGATTTATACCGCAAGGTTATATTTTATTAATTCAACACTACTTATTTGCGTAATTTTGCCTTGCTAGCAGTTTCTCATTCAATACACACAGAAATTATTACTATTATGTACATATATAAGTACATGACTAAAGTTAACGTTAAAATGAACGTATTACTGATTACTGCTATAGGTTTATTTTTAAGCTTGTTTGGAAATTGCTGACGTGAAGTTTTTAATTTCTCGCCTCATTATCATTGTTCTTCCCTTGTAGTTTACCACTACCACCATGGCTTCATCTTGTGAAACGCGTGGTGTCAAAATTGAAAATTACCAAACGTATACAAACCCGATTACTATATATATAAGCCAGTGTGAGAGTCATGGTGATGCTATTATACGGATTCCATGAATTCAAACACGTATGTGTTTATTTTACCCAACTGCCATTTTATTACTTAACAGGTGATAAAACTGTATGTAGTGTAGGGATTCTTTCGACCGTTGACTTCCTTAGCATGATAAAAACATTAATATCTGTATTTGTAAATATCGTATGTGGTCTAGACTTATCGTTAGCTGTTGAATGCTTTACAAGACTGCGGATATGCAATATTTAGTGCAAGAAGTAAATAAGAAATTGATTTTATTAGCTGACTGTCAATTTTTTAACCCTCAGTTCATATAGTAGCTATACACACAATAGGAATTTATTTTAGGCAATTTACACATGTGTACATTATATTAAAATGTAAAGATTTATTAATTCAAATGAATTTCAATTTATATTTTTATCAAATTGTCATGTGGAGTCCCTAATTTGATGAAGTCCATAGTATAAATATCCAGATATCCAGAGAGTAATAATAATTTCCGAAACGGCGTATTTAATATGTACGTACGTACTTGATCTACAGCAGTTTAGCAATATTTGAGCAATAAGGAAAATATTTTGTTTACTAGATCAGCAATACAAAAATATATGTCGATGATATAGTAAATATGTTAAGAACTTTTATTGATTTGTAGATATATAGTGCAGCATTCGAATAAAAAACGTTAATCGAATTCACACATATAAGTATATATATGATCGATATCAAGTAATTGATGCATACATGCAAGTGTTAGTGTTATAGATAAAGGCTGTTCATAATAATAGAATCGATGTATCCTTGAAACCATATTATAATTTATATTACTTAGTTTGATTGCGGTGGTAGTTGTGATGTTAATGCATTGAAATAAACATATTTTCGTGTCATGGGGTCAAGTTAGTAAGATCATTGAATGCAGCATTACGATTAGGCGATGGAACAGAACTGATTATGTGATAAAAGATATGAAAGTGCTAACAACTAGGAGGGTGCTTGATTAAATAATAATAATTTCATGCCTATGTTATAGTTATTGTGTCATAGATATTTGATGTTGTAGTTAATGATGTCAATGTGCAAAGGGGAATATATAAAAGAGGAAACAGGACTTATTAATTAACTAAAACTCTCATCGTTAGCTACTGTTTCGCCACTGTTTTATATGTGTACACTAATTACATTAGGTGAATCTTGTTATGTGCACACAAATGCGCTGCTTTTTATGCTATACTATAAACACAATTACGCTTCGGTTGTAATAAACCTTCCCATAACCACAAGAATTCCTTCCTGGAACTAAAAGCTCCATTGACATTAAAACAATACTTTCCGTGTGATGTGTATATCCGCAATAGTAAAGTCATTGATATAGTTTCAATGTACACTGTGTAAGTGTAGATGCAATCATGTAATAAGAAAAGAAGCAACATTAATTTCGGGGAGATGACAGTCATTGTTACGCAACAAGAGAGCTCTGACGATAAAAGACTATTAACTGCAGTTGGTTGTTTATAGACACAATAGCTTCCTATAGGTATATGTACATACATACAGCACACACATTTCATACTGGGGAAGATAAGACATTATATAGCGTCTTATGTATTATGATTGGACGAGGCGACGTCAAGCAAATCATTACCAACTTCTGTATATACGCATTGTGTTCTCATTTGTCGAAAATCATAAAATGTAAAGCCACACAGTTTATCAGTTGCTATTTTTTTTACAGCCTGAATTTTCTGAATAATTGTTTGAGCATAGTTTCCAAAGGCTTGCTCCTTCTTTTTCTTATATTTCACGACATCTGTATTATTACTTGTACTGAAATTTGATGCCGAAAGTATGTGTGGCTTATGTACGTGTTGACTCCACTCCTCTTCCCATGTTATTGCTAATCTATTTAGCACATTGCCATCGACAAGTTAAATGACTCAGATCATTAATCAAAGGCTCTACATAATAGTTTCCCTTGTTTAGGTAGTAACTTTAACTGTGACGATTTTTGTATAATGCTCTCTTTTATGTTTATTCCTGTACCATAGTGAATGTCACACGTGGTGGTCGATTAGGCTACAAAGACCAAGGGAAATTTTGGAAATGACTCAAGGGTACGACTAGCTTACAGTTGCTTACTTATTAACTACAGACATTTGCATGGGATGCTCCCGTCAAAGTATGGAACTGGAGCTCATTCATCACAGTTGCAAAAGTTACCCAACGCCACCAGATACAAGTAAATAATTACAATTTCCTCCTATTTGGTTCAACACTGCACATGTATATGCTTACTGATATTACATATACACACGGTTCAGTACTGTTTACATGCTTGCATGTTACAACGTTCCGAAATGAAAGTCAGTAATACCATTACCAATTGCCAAACATTCCTATTCTATTGTGGTGTGCAGATATAGTTCTGGTGATTTTTAATCAGCTCCTAAGAAGAATTGCAAATATAAACCACAAAATTCCTTATTATTGTAGGGTACATTTATATACTGTGACATTATCATATGTAGCGTATGCAATATTGCGAAATCATGCAATTGATACCTTCCAATTCATCATATACTGCTACTGTAGCACGTGAAACCTATGTGCATGTATACATAAATACAATGTAGACTATCGCATGTTATGCTTGATTGTAAGTTACGTTTATTTGTGTATAACATTTTTTCCCTGGTGGTTATCCATCAGGCAGTTCGTTGATCAGTTGCCGCACGGAAACCGAGTGTGAAGGATCGTGAAAGTAAAAGCTCTCCCACGAAAACTGGGCGATAGCTTTTAAAAGTTGTAATATACAATATTGCTATAACACGGCATCCTTCAAGTTGTTTTTATTTTACTTATATAGGCACTCACTTTTAACATTTTGTGTGTACTTATTCCAGAGCAGCAGCATTTGGAAGTTCAGTAGTACCTTCATCATGGCATTTTGATTGCGGTACTGCCACCGTCTTCCCCCACGGACTTACTACTTCTTATATGGTTTAAGGTTTATTAAAGGAAACAAGGACAAGCAATCAATAATCACGAGGTAATACAGCAATACTGTACCCCTTAATATATAGACTACATTAAACTAATAAAAACTTCGGAATAGGAGCGTCCTGAGATACTTGCCAGCCTTTTGCTTTTACTGCAACAGTTTGGTGATTCATTTGCGTTCTCTACGAAGTATCTGGAGATTGTATCTTGTATATGGCCTTATAAAATAATCATTTTCTGTGAGAAACCAGTCCAAGGCAGATATCCCGTTTTGTATGATATATAAAATTTTGATTTAATCACTTAACAATAAACATTAAGCTTTTATCGCTCTGTCAGAGGGTTGTAAAATGCTAAGATGTTAAACCATTGACTCCTTTAATCGTAAATAGTTCAGATTCTTTTCACCACTGGATGTTAACCCTAGACGCTGCTTGGCTGCTTATATTCGCAATAATATTTACAGTAAGCCATGTCTTCAGTTTCGCCGTTCATGTTTTTGTAAAGCTTGTGCGAGTCGACTTGACGCATTTTTATGCATTTGGAATGGGTTTACGACTACAGAGTAAGAGAACCGAGGTGTAAATTGAGAAATATAGTCTAAAGAAGTGTAGTAACCTCAAGTACAATTTTTGTTTAAATTTCAGGAAACTTTGTGTGAATTCCTGAGCTGCCGTCAAAATAGGGGGTTCAAGCAAGGTAAGGAAATTACTTTCGGTTATTTTCAACACAATCTTTCATCTTTTCCTTTCCTTTCGTCTATACACAGACTCTGTTATCACCCGTATTTACTTTCGGTTTCAATATTTGGGGGTAATAAAACCCAGATGTGGAAGTCTGCACGAAGCTTCTCATTGTTAGGTTTAACATTACAGTCTGTTTTATGCCTTTTTGTCATACTGAAAACTTGTCTCTTTATATTTGTTTTTATTATCACCTTAAAGTAAAAACTGCTCTACTTTAAAAACTTGACATCCTGAGAGGCAAAAGGAGTTGAACTAAATATTCTCAATTGCAGTCTTAAAGGATGTCAAGTATCACAAGAAAGTTCTCTGTGAAGTGACATCTGATTCATAATCGATTTGATGTATTGTCGCTATACTATCGCGGATAAAATGCATGTGAGTTCCCTACCAACTATGCTAATTGATTTGCGATTCCATCTCTAGTGGAAAGTTGTATTTTTTTCGATAATAAAAACCTGTACAATTCTGAGACGAAATGGATAGTTGAATCATTAGATTGTTTTATGTTATTTATTATGCGAACTTTTACATAGCATTTCTCGGAAATGTATATATTACTCTGGGGTTTTATGTATGTACATCTGTGGAATTAGTTAGATATCAACTATTGCTTTGGAGGCATGGAATTAAAAATAATTTAGCGGATACATGTAATACTAATACCCTAATTTATGGCAAAACAATAATTTGCATATAACTATTTTCCTGATGGATTTCCGGATTTGTGGACTTTTTGCGCAAAATCTGGTCACCAGGCCAACCCTCGTTGCCTGGGTGCTGTTGAGTTAAACAACAAAGCGGAAAGGTCTTCCGAATATAAGATAGCTGTGGTAGAGTAGTGATATATACATACACTGTGGTACAATATACATGATTCAATTCATGACAGTAGGAATGCATGTTTTCACCTAATGTTTGCGTGTGGCAGCTGCCTTCTCACAGAACGTTTCATGTAAACACACAACACAACACAACCAATCTGAATGGCAATAGCAACAAAATTCCATTGTATTTTCCCTGTACATATAAAGTCGACCAGGAAATGATAGATTTTTTTGATTTGTCTTATATTAGACTACTAGAATGTTTTTAACATAAAATTTCATTATCCTTGTATCTTGTTTGGGAATATACAGTGCAGCACAATCTTATCCTCTAACGGGGATTACATTCAGATAGAAACAAGCATTTACTTCATCAACAATACTTGTTTTAGTAACATTACTTCATGTCTGTCACGCTCAAGTCGAGTCAAGAGCTACAACACGAGAGACTCCGTGGAGTATTTCACTGGAAATACTGCCTACTGTATATATGTATACTTATATATACTAATATAATTAGGAATATACATCCTAAAGCAGCTGCTTTTTCTTGCCGTAATATCCCACTCATCCGGCTTTCCGGTAGCTTGCTCGTTGGGGCTCATAGGAATATAACATCCATGCTTGGTTCAGGTAGACGGAGCACAGTTGCAATCTTTGAGGGTAACGAGAGACAAGTATACAAGCAAGAAGCAGGATGATGAGAACAAATTTTATAGCTTATCTAAAGGATATGTATATTTTTTCCACAATTTTTCAATTCGAGTCAAGCATTGTATGAAGAATGAAGCTTATTATATGTATGACTAGTGGTGAGAGCATCGATATTTTTATGCTTTTTTTTTCTTCGCCTATGTGAACTTTGGAACCTTCACCTTAACGTTAATTCCTTTCCACGTATATCCTGTTAGTATTCTCCATTCGAGTTACTAGTGTAATACTCGAAGACGCTGCTGACGCAGTAATGTTTTTTAGTTCTTGATGATTATAAACTTGATAGATGATTTACGTATCATCCTTTTAGTAGCATACAATGGCTAGCAGGATGGAGGTGTGTATCTTTTTCTCTCATTTCCTTTTCGTTTGTTCATCATATGTATATGTTCTTTACAAGACATTCGTACATAATCCATTTAATCAAAATAATTTTGTGGAGACGTTTAATATCTAAACATTTTTATTATTTTGAGGATGAAGGTGTGTTTCCTAAAATGTCCATTTTGTTGTGAATTTTCAGATGTTGGGAAGACTTCGGTCCTGCACGTCCAGCCTATGTTCACTCCAGAACAATTTGGTGGAGATGGAACCACAGCACAGAAAGTGGCGTCGGATACACGGATTCCAACTTCCACTTCATCCCCAACAAATTGCAGGAATCATAGCATTAGTATTCTTCATGCTCTTCTTCTATCTCATGATAATTCCAAATCTCGTCGAATCAGTGTCCACAATATTCGCCATAGTTGTGACTGTACTCCACGTTGTACTTTTAATTGTTTACATTGCCGCCACAGTGGTGGATCCCTCGCATCCCGAAGTGAGGAAAATGAGATCAAACAGACCTGTGCCGGAATTTGACCGGAACAAGCACTTGCATGTTATTGAGAACGGTCGGTGTCATTTGTGTAATATTACCGTAACGCATCAAAGGACTAAACATTGTAGCCTGTGCAACAAGTGCGTTGACGGATTTGATCACCACTGTCGCTGGTTGAATCATTGTATCGGCAAAAGAAATTACAAACTTTTCCTTGCCACGGTACTGATAGCGGCCATTGGCGTGGCTATTATTTTGGGCTGCTGTGTCGGAATTGTTATAAGAATCTGGACGGAATCCTCAAACGCAGTAACTGTCTACCCTGGAGATAATAGTTCAACTACCAATTCTAGTTTTAAATTCCCAACAACGACGGAGAATGCTCCGGATAACCCATTTTCAGAGGCACCAACTCTCGTTGACCCACAAGCACAAGCAACCTTCGAGGCCAAGAAGGGTCCTAGACTTGGTAACCCTGACACACCTGAAAGATCAAATTCAAATCCTGCTGAGACGGGAGTGAACAGTAGCGGGAGTATTAACAACAGCAATGGCATAACAAGGACGAATTTGAATGCCGTGAATACTAACCGAATAGTAATTCCATCCAGTCCCGAGTCAAACAATACCAACAATAATGGTCACGAGGTGACGATTAACGTTCCTCAGAGCAAATCCCGAGTTTTCAATGAAAATCTAGGACCCGAAACCAAAACGTGTATCTTTGGGTTCGTCATCCTCCTATCAATCATAACACTAGGCATGCTCCTCCACCTCGGAGTGTTCCATGTGTACATTTGCTTAAAAGGTCTGACTACTTATGAGTATTTGAAGCCACCTATCCCCAGTAATGAAAACGGTGGTGGCAAACACGGAGATGCAAAAAATAAGACTGATCAAGAGGATGACAACGAGATGGAAGATGCCATCTGGACAACTATGACGGAAATTGACTTGAATACACCGGATTTTCAACTGACAACACTTCCCAGAGAAAATGGCACTCAGCAAATCAGTAACAACCGTCAAGATGACCCTGCTCAGAAACAAGTTGAGCAAGTCAAGCAACAAAATCAAATTAACAGTGACAAAACAGTGGAACACAATCTCCGTGGACAGAACTACAATTTCAAGCGTCTTTCCCGGGGGAGGAACGAAAAGTCGGGAATTCTTTGTAGTCGATTCTTATGGCACCAGAAAAATAAAATCACTCCAAATGCTGAAGCAGCAAACAGTCGGACTGAGGGCAATAAGTTGCAGCCACCTTCCAAAGATGAACCAGCTATTGTGTAAAGAAGATTCATGTTTGTACAACAGAACCAACAATTTTGTGGAATGATTATTCAAGAATGTAAACGACTGACTTTTGCTTAAAATTATAGTTTTATGATTATTGTCTCATTTTTGTTTAATTATGTAAGCTTATTTCCGGTCCTCACACATGGAATTTAATAACAGTAGCCAGTTTAAATAGTTTTCCAGGTCTGTGCATCTTTGTGCATAAATTCTGCATTCAATTTGTAGACACTTCTTGGCGTCCGGTAAATTATATCCTAAGTCATTACGTCATTGCTCTAATATTCAACGTTTGATGTCTCCAAATTAGTGATGTGTTATTATTTGTAATCTCTAAAAATGATTATGATGGAACGTTGCGCGATTATAGCGACACTACCAGCAGCGAGATGCACGCAGACTGTAAAGTTGATAAATGTATGGAGATGTTTATCTTCCAAGAATTAATCCCTATAAATACGTAGTGCAAATAATATTTATTCGGACTATATATATGTAAAATTAAAACATTCTACAATCACAAAGGAATAATATTGCAGAAGAAGAGGACGTTGTTTGAAAATTATTTTTATATCATGTTACACAAACTCTAATAAATAGAATGTAGTGACGCTATGAGTGTGTTAATCCTTTGGTCTACCCCTATAATACTACTTTATTTAAAACAGTTGATTATGAAGACGAGGATGAGTTATATGAACAAGGGCTTCAGCAAGTCAAATAAAATAATATAACTGCCTCTGATGGAGTTTCCCATACATAACCATACATATTCAATGACGTAAACGAGTTTAAAAGTGTACAAATCTTGTAAAAGTTTTTAGCTCTTGAGCTCCTAGAAATAATCTTCCCAGCTAAATCTGTAATAAAATATGATTATACAGATATGCTTGTCTGCTGCAAATCCGTAAAATTAATACTAGTTCAAACTTAAATAAACGAACCCAATTTTTGAAACTAATTAACCTAATAATATAAACGTTACAGTACATGTAAAAGGTGTAATGCATGTGGTTAGTTTGCAAAATGCAAACCATGCGGAGTAGAAAATCCCAGAAATCTGTTTTAGAGAAAATAGAAAAAATAAAATTAATATTTATATTGTCTACGTAGTAAAACATGTATTGAAAGCAAAGTTTTGTATATGTGAAAGTATAATTATCAATTACATGCGCGTAAAATTGAAATTAATAAGTATATCTAGATATTGTATCGAATGTAAAAATGTAATATTACAATGCCACTAATTGTCATCATATCATTGTTAATTGGAAATCAAGTTATCACCACATGTTTTATGATGATAAGAATTTTTTGTACTCGCTTTAGTTCAATCACAATGAAAACTTTCTTTTCTTACACTGCACGCAGTCATATATGGATATTATTATTTAATTTTAAACATAATTATTTTCAAATACAAAAATCGCAAATTATTATCTAAGCAAAAATTTACTTGGATGTTTCCTAAATAAATAAATATTAATGATCTTGGTGGTAAATCTATAATTAGGTGATTCTTATAACGTAAGGCCGTTGTGTAAACTGTGAGCTATAGAGATGAAACCGACAAGGTAAAATTTATATAATAATTAGTATATTATTTTATACACCTATTTACACATGTGTAATTGTCAACGCATTGCAGTTTTTTGAGATTCCTTCTGACGTGTGTAATATGGTGTGCACCATGAAATGAGAATGCTGCTTGTAAGTATATGTAACTGTATTTTAAGATTTTGTACACATATTTCTGAATCGCATATAAGAAAATAAGAAATAATTATGGTTAGGAAATTGTAATTTATGGTTTCATGCAAGATTATATTTGTATAGGTATAACGCTGTGAGATTCTTCCCAACGAATAAATTATTAAAAGCCAGCACAGAAAATGGATATTTAGATAAAAAGACATTCTTGACTCCGATTCATGTCCCGAATTTTTAATTCATTTCGTTATAATAATAATTAATCTGTTTTAAGATTTAATTTACATGATCTTATTACAAAATGCTACATTGTCACAAGACAGTCGAGACTTTCTATAGGCTTATAACTAGTCTCACTTCTTTACATTTGAACTTCATGTACATACAAATATATACTTACTACTTTTGTATTGATACTTTCATTTCAATCATGCGATAGCTACCGCAACGGTTAACTACCGAACTGATCAGTTGTCAATAATCTATTATGAATCACAGTTTATCAAATTACGTGGCATTGCTCTAAACTAGACAAACAATCACTCATGAGTAGGCACTACCCATTTCCGTTTCAGATATAAATATACTTACATGTTTGTTATTAATTTAATTGTCAAAAATACAACACGTATACAGTCGAACACATTTATTAGTCTCATAAAGTACCGATTTGCAATATGCTTTTACGCAAAAGAAGAATCGGCGGAAGATAATCTTGAATAGCCTGCGGGCAGTTCCAAGCCGTAAAATAATGACACCAAAATAACTGCAACGAGGGAGAAGCTCGTGTTCAGTCCCACCAGAGCAACAAAAATCTTCTGTTGTCCTACAGTTAATAATGTTTCAAATACTTCCAAGTTCTTATCACGGGGCTGGTGACTACTGCTAAATGAGAAAAAGAATACAGGACTAAGCGCGACCAGGATCAAGCTGTGAGTTGCACACCAAACGTTCGTTTTAGAACCGGCCCACTGCAATTAAGACATTTTTTATTATTAAAACTGGATATTCCCCACCACAATAATAATAATAATGGACTTTATTAACTACATTGGTCCCCAACAAAAGCTTGTAAAATACAAAATAATAAAAAACACATATTCATTAGTAAGTCTCTCACAAAGAAAATGATTCACCTGACAAAACAAAGATGTTAAGGTTACAAAAATTTGGATGAACGCAGTTAAGAGAGCGGCAACTAAATAAACGTTCCAATCATAATAATTATCACATGGGCTTTTACTTCCCAAATTCGGGTCGAATTCCGTACTACAAGTATTCACATATTCAGAATTCTGGCCTAGAAAGACATAGCAAAGAATAGAGTACACGATGGTTAGTACACCGAGAATCTGGAAACAGAAATCAAATAGTATTTTATATTTTAAATGCCATATTATGTTCATCTGCAGAAATTAAAATATATAAGAAAAGAATATTACTGCGTACAAGAGAAGTTATATTGAACAGCCTTAAGGGAACTATAGTTTGCAAATGATTTCTTGAAAAATTTATGGGATCCCTTAATCTTCTGTGTCTTTCCATGATAAATTCACTTTAGTACGTATGTATGTAGAGTTAAATAATATAAATTCTAATGAGCAGGTAGAACGTATGTATACGTTTCGTTGTGGTGAATGAGGATCGAGATGAACTCAATGGTAATTCCGTAAAATAGGCGAACTGAATAATAATGTTTATTTCCTCCTTTAGCTAAATAAGGATAAAATAGTAGATGCTGGTATTAGAAATCGTCGTACGGAATTACAGGAGAGTAGTCACGCTATCCTACTTCTAGTAATACTTTATCTGCTGGTGTCACACTGTATTCTAATTAAAATTACCTCGTGAGGAGCTATGGGCATTAACGTCGTGAGTTGTCATGAATTTTTGTTACTTTTATCACAAGTACGTAATAATACCGAGCATATGGACAACATGTAAACCTTCAAACTCTTATCAAAAACAACCGGCGCATTTGCTTCCCTGTTTATCCAAATGGGAGTTAGTGATCATATAGAGTGGCTTTCTCACCGCAACTGTGTGCATGAAGACACTTTACAAATAATATTTTGCTGACAGTTTATTTGACCTTCGCACAGTTCATTCCATATACGTACAATATATTTCCCGATGACGTGGGGGTTTGGAGTATTATTAGAGAATACTTTTGTGTATCTCAATATACCTATAGACTTATTTGTAATTACATCAATTTTCAATAGTTGAATGTACTGCATATATGACTGATTGAGTATTTTTTGTGAATGCATGACCTGATAAGAAAACCTAGTAGTGTTTTTAATGCATATATTATGATGTTTCTATTTTTTTCTAAAAGTGCGCTATCTGTATGCAGAAACTACATTCTCTAATATAAGTTTTCGGATTCGAGGATTCGTGATGAGGTTTTTTAATTTTAATCCCTTGCTTTAATGGACAATGTTGAAAAACGATCCGAGAATTTGTGATAATTAGTAATAAGTACGTACCTAATTAGCATGGCACTACTTCACACAATCAAACATGATGTAGGTGTGGGAGTGTGTGGGATCTCATCATGTATTGGATTATGATATGATGGATTAACGCGGATATGTTTTTGACTGATATGTGGAATTTATCAACCTGAATATAAACCAGATCTAAATTAATATATCCATTTATCTCACGGGGCAGTTACTGTGCCTATTTAATCTAGAATAGAATATCTAAATCATGCATTTATGTATATTATTATTTTAAAAAAAATTACATGTTTACATTTAATATTCGTCCCGTTGGCATATTTGTAATTTTATAATTACACTATACGTGCATTCTAACGCGTAGCTATAGCTTACAAAGCCCCTTTTGCACGTGTTTAAAAATTATCTCTCCTGCAATTTTAATGAATAAATGGCTCAAGATGATACGGTATTATTTTCAAATTACTGTAAACATGTTACCGAAATGTAAAAGATGCAATAATTGCATCACAATTATTATAATGTTTATTCATTATTTATAATATAACTTTATGTTACAATGAATAGGTGACCGTTAAACCAGGGCGTGCAAATAGAATATATTTACATGAGTATTACTCTGATAAATGACATTACATGACCAAATATCATACTCGTTACCTAATTACCTGGAATTGACTCTTGTGTAACATACTATGATTTTGACTATGCAGTTTGTTGTTTATTAGTGGAAAAATATGAGTTTGTACACACCCATGTCGTGCCAAGGTGATATTTTTCGGTATTTAGCTCCATGCATAATCTTTTATATGACTAATTTGTGATGTCGCACATATAGGAGAAAAGTGTGTGCATGTGCGAATCTTCCTCATTTCATGCCTTTACAAAGATGAACTGATGTTGATTCTTAAGTTCTATTTTATTTTGCATTCGTGTATGAGGTTCTTATCGTCTCACTTCTTGCTTGCATGTTCCTCAAAAGACAGCAAACACAGTAAAAATGTGAGCTTTTGTTTGCTCTCCAAGGAAAACCAAAATCGGAAAATATTAGAGTGTTCCAGAAAAATGAGAGGATTAGTATTTCAAGTATTTTTTATCCTTGAAATATTATTTGCAGTGATTTTTAGTGGTCAGACGTCAGTGAATCTGAGCCCTGAGGGAAGTTACCATAAATATTTACATCATATAAACAATACAAATAGTTTGCAAGAACATGGAAATAATAAAGGGATGCAAGTTGAAAAGATCAAATCTTTGTTGGAATCTCTTCCTGTGTCAACCCTCAAGGAAATACAAAATGTAGCGAACAAAGATGCAGACATGGGACGTCGGTATATTTTGAAAATGTTATCCAAGGAAGACAATAAAGTAAATGAAGGGACTTTGAAGTCTTCATTTATTGATTCATTACTCAAGGATCTGAAGCGACGTAAGCTGGTGGAGCCCCGGAATCAAGGAAGTGTAAGATACATTCCCAGTATTGCTTTTCTCTTCATCAGTAGTTTGATTTGTAATAGTAAATATAATGTATAGTTTCCTTCAAATAAGTTTTAGTACCTACAACGCATGAGATTATTAAGAAAATATTATATTTCAGGCAAACTTTGCACCGAATGCCCAAAGAAAGCATTCTTCACCCAACATTCTGCTGGAAAACTTTGAAGTATTTCAAATTCCTTCGGATCTCTTTCTACAGAGTCTGCCAACGACAACGGAGAAACCAATAGCAGACAAGTACTTGATATTTGACCATGTTATTCCACCTTATAAAAATCAAAATACACTATCAGCAATAACGACTTCATTACCTCTAGACAAAATACCCCATCTGACTCATCCTCAGTCGTTTTTAAATAAAGGCTTGAAGTTGGACAAAACATCGGATTTAGCTACCAACATCAATTACGTTAATTCACAAAGCTTTGAGCCCTTTAAATTGGAAGATTGGCAAAGTAAAATCCAGCCAGGTCAGCAAGCAGAGCATTACACAATCCAACTCCAACCGAACCAGAATCCTCCAACAAGCTTTCAGCAAATTTTTCAACACCCACCTAACAATATGGAAGAAAATAATGCACAGAATCTTCAATGGAATCAAATGTGGAACCAACAGAATAATCAACAACTCTGGCAGAGCACACCAGTCACACCGATGGTTACCTACCATCCAGGCTTCCCGCAATACAATCATCCCAACGGTCACGCCCAAAGATTTCCAACTAATCCACAAGTTTCCTATAACCCAGAATCGAATGACTACACAGAACCAGGATTTCCATGGCTTCAATATTACCCACAACAAAATAATTATGATCAAAGCCCGTACAATCAATATTCAACCATAGATAATCAGGGAGGATGGTCACCAACACCAGGTTGGTTTCCTCCTGAACACTCGGGATATACTTACGGTTGGCCCAGACCAGAGAGTGAAGAATCCAAGGAGAAGAAAAAGGGTATCTTCAAATCCTTGCATAAAGCCATTTTCGGTAAGCACAAGGATAAATTTAAGGACAAGGACAAACACAAGGGTAAATATAAGGACAAATACAAGGAAGAAGGTTGGGGTTGGGACAACCCTGGTAAGGACAAACACAAGGGGGATGGTTGGGATTGGGACAATCAGGGTAAAGGTTCATCAAACGAAGGGAATGGTTGGGATGACACAGCGGACAGCTACTCCGACACTTACGACAAGTACTCGAAGAAAGCCAGTGATATGTGGGAGAAGGCCAAGTCCAAAATCCATGATCATTTTAAGGAGAAGAAGGAGAAGAAAAAGGCAGAAGGGCATCATGCTTACACTGCATCTCAGAAACTCCTAGGGATATCTATATCCATATTGGCCTTCCTAGCCTTCGGTGCGTACATCGTCATGCTACTCTTTCAGACCGCTGTCACCACCCTAACCTTCCCTCTGCTGTCCGGCATCATTGCTTTACTTAGCGGAGATGGTGGTGGGCAGTTAGTACAATACTTCATTGGACGGAGCCTCAATGGAGATTGCATCGACACTGAAAACGACCTAGATTGTCAAATCAAACAGGGACTCCAGATCTTGAAGGCTATTGTATTGAATTTTGTATAATATTTATGACTATTTTACAACTAGTTGCTACAAAGCTATAGTACACTGTTGTTGTAATGTATGTATGCACATTGCATACGACATATCCTCACGTACTACTTACGGTGCAGGTTAAGGTGTTAATACAGGTTTAATGATTTCTCTATTCTGTAGAGCTTAGACAAAAAAAAATAAAAGTTATGTTATTTGTTATCGACACATATGGTGTTCCTGTCATGATTTTACGTATGTACACATGTATACATTGATAATGCAAAACGGGAAGTCAATGGAACTCAAGGTTATTATACAGTATGCTTAATGCAGTAGTATTGAACGAGCTTGCTTGTAAAGGTATTTAATTATTTAGCTAGTAGGACCAAATCATATATGTATGTACATCAGTGTTGGTATACGAAAGGATATTGACTTTGTGTATATTGTGAAATTGAAGCAATGAAAGTAATGTTCTACGGTATTGACTTTTACTGTCAAAAGTCATGAAAAATATTGTGGCTTTCCCCAGCATGCAACAGAGAGATAAAAATAATAATAAAATAAGTGTAAATACATTTTGACTACAACTGTTGTGTAAAAGGGACGTTTGAAGATAAACTGTTATTGTCCAGACCATGGATTCTACATATATGTAGCGATTTTGCTAAAATGCTGGTAAACTGATGATATGATAGGTTAAGTAGATTGTAAAGCAAGACCTAAATTAATTATTAAAAGTTGCAAATTTCGGAAAATCGACTTTTAATGTTTGCAAGCACAAAAGTATTACAACCACAATCTAATGTGATTGAAAATCCCATATTTTTAACCTTTTACGATGTAATTTAATTGATTCCAAGTCATTTTGTTCTACTCTTCAAAAAACCGGAGAGGATATCATCATTGCCGACTCCTCTGTCCATTCTCCTTAGTCCGTCCTAAACAGAAACAAAGTTAGCATACTCATTTTTATCTATACTACGGAAATGTTTTTAAAAAGATCTACATATGTCATGTAAAATAATTATAATTAAGACAATAGCTGTACTATGCTAATTACATATGTTGGCAGAAATCCAGACACAATTCCAGGAGGACACGGAAAGTTTGTACGATTCCCACGATTATTTCCGTTGAAAAAATTTCCTAGTAAGTCAACAGGTAGCGGGACCACAACGGTGGATCCGTCCCTACCAGACAGATCACTTATCGCTTGTATGTATCTTAATTGAAGTGCAGTTGGGGAGGATGATATAACATCTGCGGCCTCTTTCAATGTTCGTGCTGCCGCCTTTTCTCCTTCCGCAGCAACTAATTTGGCTTTAGCTTGACGTGTACTCTCCGCTCCAGCAGCCAACGCCCTCTGTATTTCTGGCGAGAAGCTGAAATTCTTTATGAAAACTTTCTCAATACGAACTCCCCAACCTGCCGTGACGGCTTGCAAAGAGCTGCATAGCTCATCAGCCAACATTTCTCGGAGTGCTATTAAATTCTCGAAATTCTTATATGCCACGGCATTCCTTAACAGAGATTGTGCTAACAGGCTTGTGGAGATATGAGGATTAACCACTTGAGTAACTGCTAGAACTGGGTTGTAGACCCTGTAGTATACTACACCATCCACTTTCACCTGAAATTATATGTAAATTATTTTTTATTATTGCTCATTTTATTTAAAAAAAATTTTAAGGTTCTATATTGATACCTACTTATAGTATCTATGTATCAGCAAACAATATTTACAACAAAAACTAACGGTAATGTTATCCCTCGTCAGAACATCCTGGGCCGGAAATTCTACACATGTTGTTCTCATGTCCACTTTCCGATATTCTTCGATACATGGAAGAGTGAAAAATACTCCAGTAGAGCCTGATTTAACAGACTTATTTACTGTCGTAATGGCGCCCATGCGAAACACAATCGCACGCTCATACTCGTAAATCACATTAAAATACCACCAAAATGTAAACGGGAATGTGAATATCACAAATATCCAAACTAAGAGCGTGATGAAGCATCGAAGACATGAATTTCCAGTATTCACATTTTGTTCAGGCTTTGAAAACCCACTTGTTCCTACTACATCGTCTGGGAAGAACAGGAAAGAGTCATTGAACTTTTGCTTAGCATCATTAGAAAAATCTACATAGGCGAAGTCAATTTGGTTTCCGTTGATATTATCAAAATTAGGAACAGCCCTTTGTTTGAGTTGATATTGAGTTAAGTTTGTACTGTCACCGGGTGGAGCTTGTTGTCGCTGTTGTTGAAGTACTGATTGATTCTGTTGTGTGTTGATGAACGACCGTTGTTGTTGCTGGTTTGACTGTAAAGCTCCATTATTTTGAGTTGGATATTGGTTTGGATTAGTATTCCGAATTGATTGTGCTTGCAGCTGTGATTGGTTCGGCTGATTTATATTACGAGTCGTAGGGCCTGATAAAGAACTGCGTGCTCGTGGGAAATTACGCTGATTCGGTTGTTGCTGTTGCTGTTGGGGTTGCTGTTGGGACTTGCCGTAAGGGGTTTGTGATCCTCCGAACATGTTTCAGTATCAGCTTCCAGGAAATTAAATTTATTAGGATAACAAATTGGTTATATAAGTTTATTAATATACTTTTCGGTTTTGAGCCCCTTTGGAATGGGATTTGGGAATTTTGGGATTGGGACAGAAAGAACGAGGGAAATATTACATTTTGCGCTTTTTAAGCGAGAGGTCAGAAATCAGAAATCTTTCTTATTGTATAAGGAAAGGAGACTTGCAAAAAGCTGTCTTTCTGAAAAACAAAGAAATGCCTTGAAAATAATAAATAATATTTTATGATCATTTTTGTTGTAAAATATTTTGAAACTAAAATATTTAAAATTCAACATTAGAGTTTGCGTCCTGGAAACTGGATGTTGTATAACAATACACTTACACAACCATTATACATACATATATACATTAACATTATATTGATGCTTGAAGAATTATATAATTAATAGAAACACTCATAAATTAATGATTTAATAATTGATGTCAGTATATTATATGCACTAATACTATGTAATGTTCATTATAGTATGGTGTAAGTATAGTCGTTTTAGTAGTACCTCTTACTCCAGATTTTAAGGGTAATCACTCAAACACTTGTCAAGATTATGGTTAAGCTCCCATCATGTATGACGGATGATCTTTGAAATTAAGACCAATTACCTAATACATATAAATTGTTCGAGTACAATATTTGCCTGTGCACGGTCAGTCGGGCATTACGGTGTATAGTGTCTACAGTAAAGTCATCGTGTCAAAAAATGTTCAAAATTTTACTCATTTCCTTACTTGCATCAGTCACGCTGGTGCAAGGGGAATTCTTTGTTGACCCTTCAATTGACCTTGTGGAATTTGAAGGATGGGGGACATCCCTTGCATGGTGGCCCGATGTTTTGGCACGGATGCCTGGAGAAGTTCTTCATCACGTGACGAAGGCCTTCTTTGCGGTAAATAAATATTAAAGCGTTGTATTTTCAACGAAAATATTTTTTTAGTATAAACGAAGTTGAAATGCTTGAAATAATCAATCAAAATAAATTACTCACAGCCCCAAGGCCTGAACCTAAATATTGTCCGTTACACCATTGGAGGAACAACACCAGGTAATCTCCCATGCGGACCATACAGAGCAGGCGGAGCTACTGAATCTTATCGTGATGGTGCCGACAAGGAATATAATTGTAATAAGACCATAATTTTTAATTTTGTTGTGGGCAGCAAAATTACTGCAGTAATCGCAGAATGAATAATAAAATTATGAACTGTGAACTCCAGGGTCCAGGGATGCCGGTCAAAGAAAAGTGCTAATAATGGCTAAAGCCTTGGGGGCAGATACGTTCGAAGCATTTTCAAACTCACCTCCGCAATGGTAATTATACATACGTACTAATTCTTACTAATACTTTGGATTAAATGGTATTAATAGAATATTCAATAGTAACATGAAAATAAAAAAGTATTCCGAAATTTAATTTGTGTACTTTCAGGATGACAAAAACCGGATGCTCCAAAGGTAATTCCGGTGGGGATAAATTACACTCAAACCTTGACATTTCCCAGGCATCTGCATTCGCAACATATGCTGCGGATGTTCTTGATCACTTCAGATCCAAGTGGGAAATCAATTTTCAGACTTATGCTCCATTTAATGAACCGTTCGGTATCCTTGGCGACGGATTTTGGACCGGAGCGGAGAAAGAACAAGAAGGATGCAACGTGGACCATGAGACTATGACGGAAGTTATCAAGCGCTTGCACGATATATTTCAGGAAAGAAATATTACTACGAAGATTACTGCTTCCGACGAGACGCATGTTGATACTGCAGTGATCTCACAGGAATATTTTCAAAACGCCGGTATTACTAATTTGATTGAGAAAGTCAATGTTCACGGATATTGGGACAGCAATGAAGTACGGAGGGATGTTCTTCGACGTAATAGTATTAAAGATGGACATCGTCTTTGGATGGATGAAGTGTACGTATAATTATATATGTTTATTCAGATTTAACGACTGTATACGCAGGATTTAATATTAATTTATTTTAATGTTCTTTTATTACAGAGGTTGGGGCGAAAGTCCTCTGAACGACATGTCACAAGGTCTGAACCTGGCAACACGAATTTTGATGGATATTAGGGTAATGCTACCATCTGCTTGGGGTAAATATGTATTTTTTGTAATCTGATTTATAATCTGATCTGTAGTTTGTACTTAGTAGATTCATGTTTAATGTGTACTGGAATTTATTAATATTCTAGTTTATTGGCAAGCTATGGAAGATGTTGGAGCATGGGGACTTCTAGCCGTTCCATACAACAATGCCTCGGTACCGAACGTTCGTTATAATAACGGTTACTCAGCTTTTCTCCAATTCACTAGATACATTCGTAAAGGTGAGATCATTCAAGCTTAATTAAGCTATCCATCTAACAAGATTCGATTCATCAGTTGTTCGTAGTCTTAACTAAAATTTACCTAATGCTTCAATTTTCATTTTTTAATCTTTTAGGTTATTCCATAATAACAGTGAACAATCACAACACCCTTGCAGCGTACGACAAACAGTCCCAATCATTAGTAAGATCGAATTACAATTTATGCTTAAATAGGGCATTCATTCTTCAACATTATTCATCCAGAATGTACTTGTGATATTACTAATTTAGCCTTTATTCATTAACTATATGCTGCGTGTATTTTGAATTTCCAGGTCATGGTGATCGTAAATCCTTCTAAGCAAGTAGAGGAGCAGCAATACAATTTAGACTTGTTCAACGGGCAGTTCAATCCAGTTTACGCAACCAGAACATCTTCCAGTGAACAGCATCAGAGCATCGAACAAGAGGTTACTCTTGTTGAGAAAACTTTGAAGTATAGTGCACCAGCTGAGTCAATAACCACAGTACTGGTAGAAAACGTTGCACCGGCAGGAGCGCCCTCTAATTTAGTGGAAGATGGCGATTTTGAGTTGCGGTCCTCCCAATGGGTACTAAATGGTAGTGCCGCCATGACTAGTAGTAACACTTGGTCTGGGGATATTAGCGGCTCCATCCCCGGCCAAGGTCTCATCATCCAGATTGTAAAAGTAGAGAAAACGGGGAAATTATTTATTAGCGCTTGGTGCTCGCATACTGGTTCTGGTGGTGCTAAACTGTCAGCTGCTGGAAATGGCAAAATTGTCGAAGTTAATGTTTATGAGAAAGTATACATGAATTATGGACTGGTCCTGTCAGTTAATGCCGGAGATAATGTTATCCTGTCGTTCCAGGGCTCAGACGGGGAATCTTTTATTGACAATGTCATTGTTCATTCTAGCGTTTGAGTGCAGAAAAATAAAAGTTATAGCGCTATTGCAAATAGTAAATATAACGAATCGAATAAAAATCGAAGGTTAGAGGTACATATACATATCATTACTTGCATCATTACACATTTTTATGATTCTTTCATATCATAGATATGGGTATATGGCATTATTTTAATGAGAAGCTTCAGTTGAGATGTAAAGATAAAATAATATATTTCAACTTTAAATTCAGCGATTTATCCTGACATCCTTATCTATTTGATTGATGCCCGTGACATGTGCTAATGATTTCAATAATTTGACTATTGAATTATCTAAAACTACCATTGTAGCTTGTGTTTTCAAGCCGGAGTGTCTAAGCACAAGACTTTTGCAACCTCACCATGGGTTTTATAAAACATATTTTAATTTCGTGCTTACTGCTGACATCTCAAGCCAACTGTGAATCTTTGGTGGACCCTACTGAGACCCTTGTCGAGTGGGAAGGATGGGGAACCTCACTTACATGGTGGCCAGATGTTTTAGTAAGGAGAATGGATGGTGAACTCCAGCATCTTGTAACCAAGGCATTTTTTGGGGTAAATTAAAATAATTATAATCCACTTTTAACGGCTTAATGTGAATCGTCTGGAAAAATAAAATTCATTATTAATGAGAAAGCATTCGAACCACAACTCTGCCAGTAGTCTCTAACTTACTTTAATTTTTCAATACATTTTTAAAGCCAGAAGGATTGAACTTGAATATTGTCCGTTACACTATTGGAGGAACATCGCCAAACAACCACACCTGCGGCGAGTACAGAGCAGGAGGAGCTACGGAATCCTACCGCGATGGTCCTGACAAGCCATACGATTGTAATAAAAGAAACACAGTTATTTACATTTTTTGAAATACAAAATGGCTGGAAAATGACAATATGGTCGCTCCTTGCTTTTACAGGGAACAGGGACGCTGGTCAACGAAAGGTGTTGATTATGGCTAAAGCTTTGGGAGTGGATACTTTCGAAGCTTTTTCCAACTCACCTCCTCAATGGTATATATATAGATATAGAAACAAATTAAGAAAAATTTAATGAAAGCCACCAAAATTTAATAAAAAATAATAATTCAAAAAAATTATTGGACAGGATGACAATCAGTGGATGTTCTAAAGGAAATGCAGTCGGTGGTATCATACATTCAAATTTTGATGCATCACAAGCTCCTGCATTTGCCGAATACATTGCTGATGTTCTCGAGCGCTTCAGAGATCATTGGGACATCGATTTTCAGACGTACGCTCCTTTCAATGAGCCTTTTGGCCTGAAGGGCATAGGAGGTTGGCTTGGTCCTACCGGAAACCAGGAGGGTTGCAACATGAACCAGCAAACGATGACCGATACGATTAAAGTTCTGTATGAAGTATTTCAACGAAGAAATATTTCCACGAAATTGTCTGTGGCAGACGAAACTCAAGTAGATACAGCAGTATCTACCCAAGAGTTTTTTGAGAAGCAAAATATCACACATATGATTGATAAAGTAAATGTTCATGGGTACTGGGATTCCGCAGTTGCTCGAAGAGATGTTTTACACAGCAATGCCGTCCAAGATGGACATAGATTGTGGATGGATGAGATGTAAAATTCACATTCATTTTAGTTTAAGTTTTAATTAAGTTATAATAATAAATTTATAATTTTTATAATACTAATAATTATTTACTGATTGTATTGCTTATAACAGGGGCTGGGGGGAGAGTGGTATTGCGGATATGACGCAAGGATTAGAAATTGCAAATCGTATTGTGAGGGACTTGAAAGAAATGATGCCATCAGCTTGGGGTAAAATACAATGAATTTCCATTATATACTTTGATAATTAAGAAAAGGAACTTGAAAGGAAAACGTATTCTGAACGTCGAATGTTGATGATGTTACTTTACAGTATATTGGCAAGCTATGGAAGATGTCGGAGCTTGGGGGCTTCTGGCAGTTCCATACGACGCTGCCCAGAAAAGCATACGCTACAACAATGGCTACTTTGCATTTATGCAATTCACGAAGTATATTCGTAAAGGTATGTAAAAGCATTCTTTCATTCTTTTGCATTTAAAATTTTTATAATTAAAATATTAAACTTCTTTTTTATTTTTAACTTAATTTTTGTGCCCCACATGTGTAATTTATATAAATTATTATTGTTGGCTTTATTTTACCTAGGATATTCCATAATTCCTGTTAATGAAGATAACACCGTGGCAGCTTTCCACGCTCAATCGAAAAATTTGGTTCGTTTCGTATCATCAACAATGTTGGCTATAAACTATAAGAATAATAGTACAATGTTAATATGTCAAATTAATATTTTTAGGTGCTCGTCATAGTGAACCCGACAAAACAAAGACAGGAACAAGAGTACAACCTTGAGCTATTTTCTGGATCATTCGCTAGCTCTGCCACCAGGACATCCAATAGTGAACTGCATAAAACTATATCGCAAGAAATATCGATTGAAGGCAAACTGTTAAAGTATTCTGCTCCAGCAGAAACGATTACAACCGTTGTTGTGGCGGATGTCGTTAGAGGTTCATCGCGGATGTAATTTCTGAATTGCAGTATGGCTCATATACAATTGGCACATATAAAGCTCTAATGAGTAAGAGAATAAATTCATTAAACAAAGAATTTTGAAGCATAAAAATTGATTTACACATTTATTTACACAACATATTTACGAGAAAAAACGAAAATAATATGGCATACTTCAACCTTAAATTCAGCGATTTATCCTGACATCCTTATCTATTTGATTGATGCCCGTGACATGTGCTTATGATTTCAAGAATAATTATTTGACTATATTTAATTATCTGAAATTGCCATTGAAATTGCATATTTACGACAAAAATAAAATTCACTATGGCATAACGAATAGAGAACATTTATTCCATATTACTTATAATCTACGAATAGGTGAGTTTCTGCAAGTTGAGTCACGCTTTTAAGAGCTCAAAGATTAGGGTAATATAATTAACATATTTCGCCTAGGGGACTTGTTCATGTTTAACTTGCATAACCCCTTATGATTTAGTACATTAATTGACCACCTAATCCTATGTATTCTTTTATTGAGGCATACGGGGTATTTTATAGGATATTTATCCGCCATGTTTGTCGTCCATTTCGTATAAACGTAGATCTGAAAGCTATTTACCTATCCTCGGTACCTTCTTGTATTGAAGACGTTCTACATTCTCCATGTTGTCGCCCATTTTGTATGCAGACAGATTTCTATTGGCTACTAACATACCAGTTGTATTGTAAGGTTCAATAAGTAGGATACGTTTCATTAGGAGTGTGAAGGTCTCTTTTAGACTAGTTTCTTAACTTTGCTGGCTCAGTGTGTCTGCTGACTCGGAAGAGGAAGGTTCTAAGTTGTTCAGTTCTACTTTTCAATTGAATTCTCAGTATAGTTCGCGTACTTTGGTGTTATTGTACTATCGTGGGCAAGGTTATTTGATTTTTTTAAACAGTTTTGTAGTCTATAAGGCTACCCAAGTTGAAGCCATAACAATGCCACCTATCAACGGTTTCATGGCCTTTGCGAGGATGAAGCATTTCGAACGAAAAGAAAATGGCGAACAAGTTGAAGGAGTCGACGAAACTATACAACTTGTTGGGGAAGAATGGCTTGTAAGTATAATATATTTAAGTTTCTAAATTAATAAGTGTGAATTATGAAAGAAGTGACTTCATAGGGAGCAAAAAAATTTTTTTGCGAGTGTGTAAAATTAATATAATTAATACTAATAATTTATTTTCCTTCATTGTTCACAGAAAATGTCGGCGGATGAGCGAAAGCCTTACGAAGATAAGGCTAAGTTGTGGGTATCGAAACTCAGAGAAGCCAAGCCCAGACAGAGTAATGGAGCTGATGCAACTGGAAATATGTATGCAATTGAGTAAGTCCATTAATTTTTTTAAAATTCTAATTGTTGAAAATGATGCTAAGTTCACATATAAAGACGTAAAGGAAGATGTTTGTTTAAGATGTTTGTAGAGTGACTTTTTAATTTAATACAGGAACCCATTCAACCAGGGCTGCACACCGGAAGCACATTTTGCTGCTGTAAATTCTTTATTCGAAGACTGTAACCCGGCGCAATTATTCTTCGTCGTAATGAGCTGCAATTACTTCTGTCACGTTTCGGATAATCCATCTGTGTACGTACCTGCGGAAATTGGAATTACTGCCTTTTCCATTAAATCTGGCGTTATCGCAAACTATTGGACACTGGTGGATCCTGGTACTTATGGTTTTGAATTTACCTTACTTCCTAAAATTTACAAAAAACGGGTATTTTCACGAATACTCTAGTTATAGCCTGGAAGATAATATTTTCGGTTTTGTTTTTACGCAGGAGCTCTTCCCAATGGCAAAACATTGGAAGGTAAAGAGAATTGGCAGCATCACAAGATCCCCCTGCCGCCATTTGATCCTCCATGCGAGTCAAGGTATCAAGAGTTGGATAGGACTGTACAAAGTATTCAGCAATTTTTGATTGCAGTAAGTGAAATTAATTACCCAGGATTTTAGTTATAATTTATACAAATCCTGGAAGTTAAAAATTACTAAAACTACTAAATTTCTAAACTTTTCTAATCCAATGATTTTCTAGTACAAAGCTCGATGTGACGATTGGGTGAATATCTTTTGCTTACCATCCGAAACCCTATTAATCGAAGGATGTCTGAACTGGTTGATGAAAGCAAACTCAACAAAATTCGATCTGAAAATCAAAGTGCAGGAGCTTCCACGCCTATTCTTTAGATTAAATCAGATAGCTTCAAATTCTAAAAAGTATAGGAAGATTGATGCCAACTCGAAAATGCTGAGGAAAAATGTGGAGTTATCCAGTATTGGCATGTGCAATGAATACCTGTCGAAGGGTATGATCGGCAAGTACGAAGAAGGATTAGCCTGCCCTTTTCATGACAAGGTAACATTTTAAATAAGTGTTTAATAGTATATTGGAGTTGGGTTAATATGAATAAGTTTGTGCTAACGTACTTAATTTATTTTATATTGCAGGTTGCTCCGTGTGCAAGTATGCAATGCGCTTTATTAAACGTGAACTGCTTGGCCATGGCAATGCTAGGCGTCCTCGGTCCAAAATTTCATGTTGAAGCCAAACCCGGATATCATGTCCCTTTTGATAATTCTGAAGATCAATCTAGTCGCCGTGATTCCCTACTCATAGGATGGGGTTATCTGCCTTCGTTATTTGATTATTCAAAAGGCTCAAGCACAGATGCTGTTCTACCGTGCAAATGCTCACTGTGTGATTTCAAGTCGGAAGAAGATATGGATGATGGTGACATCGATTCCGTCAAAATTAACCCATTCATGAAACCGCGTTGGAATCAGCGCAATCGTAACCAAGTGCCTCAAATGAAGGCAGAGGCCAAGTGTAGACAGAATCCCTTTGCAAAGGTTACGACCCGGAAATTTCAACGCGACAATCAACACGGTCAGCTGAATGGATGTCCCGATATTACGGGCACAGGTGTGAATGGAATAAGAAATCATGGCAAGTCATTCAACAACCACGTTCATTCCAAGTAAAGTCGTCTCTATATCTGAATGAATTATTAACAGTTTCAATGTTAGCGTTTATACCAGTTGCACAAATTTACTCATGAACTTTAATATCATCGACGGCAGAGACTTCTGACGTGCAATTTACTACCATTAGAAGGATACAAAATGTTCATTTGGGATCCTATATCAAGTCGTGTCCTGCAATCTTTTAAAGTTTTAAAAATGATCTACAACTGATTAGGAATATAATTACTTGCTCTTCTAAATTATTATAATTATTTATGAAATGTTTTTTTCAAGGATAAGTAGTATTATTATTTTTATTATTTCGTAATGAATTTGAAAAATCAAAATAATGAAACATGCATTGTGATTAAGCAATTACGTAATGTCGGAAACTACAGATTTTTATGTCTTCCTCTAAAAAAGTGTTATAAAAATATGAAATCAGAAACCACTGATTTGTGTCAAATGTATTAGGACATACAGTTCCCTCGAAATTCTCCAAAATTAATGTTTTATATTGTTCCTAGTATTATGTGTTTTACAAGCTAACTTTTATCTGTGATATTATCCTCCTATAATAATTACGCGAAAATAAAATATGAATTACTTATTACAACAGAGAAGTAAAAATACAATGCTGCCGATTCTATTCCGAATTTTATACTAGCATTCTAGACGTTCATATACCCAGCCATCTTCACCCAATAAAGTTGCTTTGCTGCTTGGTACTTCAGAATCCGCCTTCCTAAATCGAATTCGGTCATTGATTGTATCTCGAAGGCCTTGGTAAAACTCCATCATATTCGGCCTCAATAGAAATCCCCCATATCCAGGCGGACATTGCAATTGAAAACCATCATGTTGAACTTGTTTCCATAGGTCGTCACACCGTCCACGAATTTCTTCCCTCTCATCGTCCGTAATTGCCCTTGACTGAACTTGTACAATAGCACGAATTTTTGCCATGACGGGTTCAGATTCAAAATAAGCTTCAATGTCTGCTTGAGGGAGGTCTTCAATGCTGCCCTCAATCCTTACCTGTACATGTAAACACAGCATTTCATTAATACATGCGAAGGAAATTACTATTATTAAAATGCATGTACAGAACAAAATTAAACTAAAACAATTATTCACTAACTTGTCTGGCTCCAATTTGCCCATCAGAGGTTCTGTAACTCCATACGAAAACTAAACTGGCTTTGTTGTTTAGCTCCTAAAAATTACAGGATTCATTTTCAGTAAATATTTATCCTTTTAGAATATAAATAAAGGGATATTTAGATGTACATAGCAGTTCTCACAAGCTCCATTGATTTCATGGAATGTTTATTCCAGTACATTTTATAGCCACCATTGCTCACTCCACGAAGAAGCACCGTTCTTGCAGCAGGTCCTCCGTTTCTATGTAAAATTCCAAGCATATATTGAATTTTATTACTGTTTTCTTTTTTAATTTGGACATTTAAATTTACTACTGGCTAATAAGGCTAAACCGATTGTTTTACTTTCCAAATGTAGCCAAAGTCATCCTTTCAGGTTGAACGTTCTCCTTAAGGGACTTCGCTTGCTCATACCAAGAATCAAATAACTTGATGGGATTATGTGACTCTAAGATTATCGTTTCTAATTCCATATTGTATCTTATTACACTCTCAAAGATTATTTGAACACGGTTTCAGTACAATTAACAATACGGTTTCAATATATTTCTCACATGTGTATGTAGAACTTAAAAAATTGGCAATAATCGTAGAATTATCTGTAACGTATTATACGAACTGAAGGTGTATAAATGCGTCCTGTTGCTTTAAACACTAGATGCAAACTGTATTGAATTCATAGGCAGGAACATCATTCACATCTCGTTTGTCTGAAAGTCAGACCCAAACAGTGGCTGACCTTGACGTGTATGCATTTGTTGTAGTGTACATAACAGTAAGAAGATACTTAACATATTTTCATCCACTTATGCAACCTTATCTCAATACAACACACTATTTCATTTCCAGTTGACAAGTTTGTTACTTGTATAATCTTACATTACATATGGCAACACGAAAACAAAATTGCCAGCTCCGGCAACACTTCGTCAAGTTCTTTCAGATCTGCGATCAGGATGCTGAAATCAATTCATTAGTAAAAGCTAGATTTATAAAGGACAACACAAGATTTATTGCTACAAACACAATAACGCATATGTACAAATCAAATGAAAGTCAGTGATCACGCGATGAATCATTACTTATTCCACTCTTAAAAGTTAATATAATAGCTATATTCCTATTGGTATTCCTTTGAACATTAATAATGACGGCCAACACAAATTAAAACGATAATCGACATAACGTGCAATTTAGAAGTATAGTACTTACTATGTAATGTAAATGATTGAAACTGATTTTGAGTGAGATTGAATTCCCAACTTTATATGTGCTGTGCAAAATAAATAACATCATATAATAATAATAACTACCGTGATCATTAATATTAAATAGTCCAAATTGAAAGAAACTGTGATGCACATGAGAACTAATTAGCAATAAGTGCTTACACTATAATGAAATTCAAGGCTTATTCAACCTTTTCAGAAATGCTCGCAAGCTTGTACAAGTTTGGCCAAAAATAAGGACTCTCTTGTCCAGGAAGAATGTCTTGGAATCCTTGGAAAGTGGATTCCATCAATACTTCATCACACCTCAAACTTGCAGTTGGCCTATCATTGTCAGCCGGAGCAGGCCATCCGGACTGATTTGGACAGAAGTTCATCTTCGCAAAGATTTCACTCACGCTCAGTTCTTCAGAAGCTGCATCAACTTCGGAGATAGAAGTAGAATCTTCAACCCAAGGACCAGATTGCAAAAATCCAGGACTGTAATCTGGAGGTGAGTTAGTTGGCAAGCTAGCACCTCCATACAAATCATGATTTGACATAGATTGTGTTGCAAATATGGACCCGAAACCACCTAATTCTGATTCTGGCCAGGAGGAAGCCATGTTACGAGGCGAAATGGAAAGACTCGAGCCAGTCTCACTGGTAGCCGCTCTGCGCTGATATGGTATCCCTGCACTACGCGTCGGAGACCTCTTGATTTCGGGAGAGTGCAAGGGCTTTCCCCTTGAGAAGTACAAAAATTCAGTTCGAAGGAAGCAGTTTTGAACACATTGGTGCTTCTTCGGCACGCTGGACGGATCAATGTTGGGCGACATAGAAGTTTGCTTGATTCTCCCATACATGAGATCCAGTCTGAACTTGAACTCCGGCATAGATAGAACATGATTTATATGCTTGTCCCACCCGTTTCGAATCACCGCGACGCTGACAGTTGCTTTCCATGCTTGGAAATTCTTGTGAACAATGTGAAGTTCTTTGTACACATGTTCCAGAACTTCTGTTGCTTCACCTGTGATCAAAAGTTCTTGAATTAGTTTACGAGCAATAAGCCATTTAACCTAATCATAAGACAATATTTGCACGACTTATCAGCGTAAAAAAATACTAAAAGACGGAACTTACCATTACAATAAGCACCTTTCCAAGCACCAATACTTCGCTCGTGAGTCAACACAGTACGCTGGAGGGCATCCCGACTGCTCTGGTACGTGGTCAGAGATGAATACAAGGACTGTCCCAGAAGATTCATCGCGTAAGCCTCCAATGGTTCGTTATTATTGCACAACACCCCCCAAACATAGTCCAACTGAGATGCCTCACTTTGAATGGAAGCACTCAGGAGCTGATAAACCAAGGTATTCCCAGAATCCTCCGTCATCTTGATAAAGTGGACAATTTCGCTCAAAAGGTACATCACGGAGTCGACCTGGAATAATCGAAAGAATTTTTCAAATTAATACGCATAGCCATATGCTGAGCTATGACTTCAAGACACCGCTGGCATTAAAAAGAATTATTCAATTCATAAACCAAATGCATATTTTTTTTAGTACAGATGAAGATCATGTAGAAACCACAAAATGGAAAAGAATTACTTACATTCCGAACACTGTCCTGGCCAAACCGAGGGAGTTGCGGGAACTTGAAGGTTTCAAGATATTCCCAGGCCTCAATTTCTCCCACAATCTTGTTCATGACACTTTCTTGCTCAGGCTTCCTCGCCAATTTCGGATCCCTGTAACAATCGATACACCATTAATAATTATAAAAAAAATTAAATAAGATAATCATATATAAAGCATGCCGTCAAAGCCTACCCAGAAAATTGTTATGTTGTTCTAAAAAATTTACAACTCCGTCAAACATTAACACAATGCCCCATCAGAATACTCAGGAATACACAAAACTAATATTACGTTAATATCGAATACAAATACAGTAATGTAAACACTTACCAAATGGGGTTGGCAGAAGAAAAAATATCCGGGGACGGCATCTTGGACTTCAACATTATTGCTCGATTCTGATCTACTGCGAAGTTCTCCTGATCGTTTCCTGGCAAACACAAAAAAAACAAATTAAGTTTAGCTTCCGCAGATTATCATACACATTGGCAAGATGTCCACGCAGATACAAAAATCGGTTGAAATTACGATAATATTATATAAATTAAAATCAAAATATTATTGATAAGTATTTACAATTTGATAATTATAAATTACTTACCTAAATCTTTTTTACAGAGCAAATTGGCTCAAACTTGGATTAAAAAATTAAATGCGTATATATTTTTCTCCGTCTGAGCAACACCTTCTACCCTCACATCTTCAGCAAGACTGACTTCAACTGAAGAGAAAAATTCAGTTCTAGAACATATATTACCCAGGAAGACCACAAGCATTGACTTTCAACGGATAACTTTTTGCCGAAATCCTTTGATTGTGATGATTTGAATGTTATCATTTACTTTCCCTAAAAATTTTACTCGGCGACATCAGAAGAATTACATCCATATGTATGGGACATTGTTTGGAGCGGCGCCTTTGTTCTTCGCGAATTGTACCGCGACCACCCATGACGATTCATAGGCGATCCCCCGACCTACCGCGAGAAACCTGTACGTGAATTCTTATTTATATAATTATTATGTACGTTATAATATTGAATGTCCATATTACTTTTACGTCATTGTCAATGCAATTTTTATATTTTAAATTATTTAATTATTTTTTATTTAATATTAAAAATTGAGATCTTTAATTTACTTATGTGCTGTTCAATTTTAGGTCAATTTAAGATTTTAATTTTAACGTTTTTGTTATTCTTAAGATTTTCATAATGAGAAAGCAATACGGTTAGATAATGAAATAATGTAGTTGAATATTGCATTTTAACATGAAATAATGCTATTTGGAAAGTTGCTTTTCTTTTTTATGTTTATGTGTACCCATATCATTCTATACATGCTATTTTTTTTCTTTAACAGGCTTAGAATTTGTGGGAGATAAAAGAGGAATTTCAGAAATTTCTATTCTGAAATACAAACCTGATAATACAGTAATAATATTCTCGTAAATCGTACAAGTTCTTTTATGAGACGAGATCAGGCTAAAAACGCGAAGGCTCTGGCTGGTGAATTTTTTGGCTTTGTTTGCATGTTTATCACCACCTACGCAGTACAAAGCACCAAGTGACCAAGTGCTATTTACAGTATTTACTATACATGACATGTTTTGCTTATGTTTTCTTATATAGACAAATTATGACAGACAAAATAATGAAAATAAAAACATTTTACTTCACTATAGATCAAGGGGAGAGGGTGGTGGACTTTGACAAAACTGGAGGATATTGCTCATCGAAATGTCTTTTGGATCATGCCGAATTTCTGGAATAAACAATAAAGGGATGTGATGACGTATTTCGGTACGCCTTTGTTGGCGGTGTACAAGAGTCCCTTTCAATGGTTTTTTGTCCATGTAATACATGTTTTCATGGTACACTTTTTATTCTATAATCTGCACTTTTGTTTGGCAGTGCTTTTATCTCTAAGGCATATAGGCTACATATGAAATTTATTATATCCGACATGCTTTTTCCTGTTTTAATTTTAGAGTGCTATCTGTATTAGGGTCTCCTTTGAGGCGAATAATTTACTTTGAAGTACCGACACCGACAAATTGGAAGGATGAGCAAAGCTGGTGATGAAAAATGGGGTGAAAGAAGGCGAAAATAACTAATATTACACTCTGGTTTGGTTTGGAATCTGTATTTTTGTGCTTGTTCGAAAATGCCACTTATGGGGATTTTAGATGGTTTGGAGAACATATATGTAGGTGAGATTTGTATTATTGGCGATGTTTGCATTCTAATTTTTAACCTGTAATTTACATCGACAGTGATTTCTTTGGAAAAAGGCAGTGAAATGTGAAATGAGAATAATAAATTCCGGTATATGTTTGTTTATTGTAACGTGGTTGACTTTTGCAGAAAAGTTTTTGACCTCAATGCAGATTAAACGGGGGGTAAACTAAAATGCATCATTTCATCATTGCACATATGCCAGGGACGAAGTATTCGACATTTGATGCTAAAATTGAGCTTTTTGTAAAGGGGGTAAATTCATATTGAATGCATAATTTTTTTGTTTTTCGTAGTTACGTTTAACGTTTCCGGTCGCAGGAATTATTACAAGCAAGTCAGGTACGGTGGTACGACTCAACTCGTAAAAAAAATATATTGCCCAAATCTCCATCCGGCCAGGGCAGTGTGATGATTGATAAAATTGATGATTCAGGATTTGGGTTGATCATGCTTGCATGGCATTTGCACGCTCTATTCTTATGTGACTTCATGTCAATGTCACCTAAATCAATACTACAAATTGTTCATTGTGTAAGCTTTGACAAACGTCCAATTTATATGTAATTTCTGTATACCTTTAGCACTCAAGGGTTTAATTGTGGTAGATTTGTCAGAATTTAATGTACGTACTCTATTTGCATGATTCTAGGTATATATTTTTGTTTGCATTATGTAATGTTATGTGTTTTATTTATTTTACTTGACAGAATGGAATCTCCTCTTGATGATGGTCAGTTTATACATATCAGAACATACGGGCTTGTCACCATGAGTGCTTTTTAAGTGGACGAAAAACAAACATTCACTGAAATGTGTTTGTATGTTCTGTAGTGTGAAGGGATCCAGTCCAGGAATATAATGTCGCAATCTAAATAAGTCAAGTTTTTATCCTGATTATAAATGTCAGCCGTCAAGTAGTACTTGGTAATCGTAAGTATATGCTTCAACCCAGGCCATTGGGATCTCTTGGGTATAATAAAAAATGTTATTCATGCATGGACCAGTCAACATTTGTCTCTTGGAACTTTCACTTGGTATGAAAAATAATATATTTTAACATGAAATATTCTGTGGCCCTGCTTTGCAGTATTGCGCTTGTTGGCTATGTACTTTCGGTCTCTCATCCGGTCCGAAAAAGCCAGCAAGCAGCCAATAAACCTCTGGAATGGTGGCAGCAGTCTGTTATCTACCAGATTTATCCCCGATCATTTCAAGATTCTGATGGCGATGGAGTTGGAGATATAAATGGTTTGTTCAATTTTTTGTACAGTTTATTGTCATTTATTAAACATGACACTTTAATTCCTACAAAATTAAATTGTTTTATTAAATCCTTTTTTAAATCATTTCCTGATAGGCATTACTTCCCGGTTGGATTACTTCGTGGAACTGGGCATCGACGCCATATGGATCTCGCCAATCTATGAATCCCCCATGAAAGACTTCGGATATGATATATCAAACTTTACTAATATTGATCCGATTTTTGGCACGTTGGATGATTTTAGAGTGATGGCACGGGAATTCAACCAACGAGGTATGATTATTTGATCAAATTATTCATCTAATAAGCTTTTTGATTTTCGTATTCAATCAATTCAATATTTAATTATTAATTGATCGTTGGGCTTGACCCTACAGGTCTAAAATTAATAATGGACATGGTCCCTAACCACTCAAGTGATCTTCATGAGTACTTCAAGAAATCCGTTCAAAGAATCGAGCCATACACGGACTATTATGTATGGAGAAATGCTAGTGGGAGTGACGCGGATGGAAAACCGATTCCACCTAATAATTGGGTAAGACTTTTGTTTGGTTTAACGTAATGTATTGAGCTGAATTATTATTAATCACATTTTACAACGAAATATAAATATTGTATTTAAATTCAGGTAAGCGTCTTTGGTGGATCCGCTTGGGAATGGAACGACCAGCGTCAGCAGTTCTATCTCCATCAATTCGTTAAAGAGCAACCTGATTTTAATTACGAAAACGTCGATGTTAGAAATGAAGTATTGGCTTTTGTTAAATTCTGGCTGGATATCGGTGTCGATGGCTTCCGGGTGGATGCTGTTGGCTGGATTTACGAAGATCAACGCTTATTAGATGAGCCAGAGAACCCGAATCGTGACCCTGCTGCTCGTCCTGATGAATATCGTTACTGGGACCACATCCATACTTACAATCTTCCGGGGGTTCCTCTGTTTTTAGCGGACATGCGGCGTTTGTTGGATATATACTCCAAAGCAGATGGAAAAATTCGGTATGCCAGCTAATATAATATAA
The DNA here is from genome assembly GCA_034696945.1 of Lipothrix lubbocki. Lineage (NCBI taxonomy): Eukaryota > Metazoa > Arthropoda > Collembola > Symphypleona > Sminthuridae > Lipothrix > Lipothrix lubbocki. The sequence continues at coordinate 7,485 of JAQGAK010000527.1, read as the reverse complement.
AGGTTCAAATTTGGACTCGATTCCACGAGTGGAGATTTTTCTGATTAATTAATGAATAACTGTAGATGCATGATGGTTGAAGCTGGTGTCCCTGATGAATTTGTTGACGATTATTATGGAACCGAAGATAAACCTGTGTCACACTTTCCGTTCAATTTTCACTTGTTAAACGTCAGTCCAACTAAGAATGCAAGCGAAATTTTGAACTTGATCAACATTTGGTTCGATATTATACCTGAGGGGGCTTGGCCTACGTTCCTTGTAAGTATTTTTGAATTTTGGCTGCTGGCGTTTCCTCAAGTACATAATAAATATTCAATAATAATAAAATATTTTAAATAAGTGTTTTTAATCAGTCAAACTTCGTTTCAATTTAGCTCGGCAATCATGACCAGAAACGAGCTCCGACCAGATGGACTGAAGGCGGGATGGATGGTGCTAACATGATCAACTTGCTGCTTCAAGGAACTGCTGTTACGTACCAGGGAGAAGAGCTTGGAATGACGGACACATTCTTAACATGGGAAGAGACAGTTGATCCTCAAGCATGTAACACTGATCCAGAACGCTATCATGAATTCTCTCGTGACCCGTCTCGAACACCCATGCAATGGAACAACGCCACAGGAGCTGGATTCTCTTCAAATAACAAAACTTGGCTTCCCATCAATCCGAACTACAAAACTTTGAATCTAGAAGCCCAACTTGGTGCTGAAGAAAGCCACTATAAAATTTATAAAGAGCTTTTAAAGCTGCGCCAAACTGATGCTTGGAGGTACGGAAGCTATCAAAGTCAGACTTTCAGTTCTGATAAGGCTCTCGCATTTTCCAGGTTCGCATTTATTTCTGATTTCATACTTACCTACATAGTAATAAGTTTGGTTTAGTATGTTATGTATTTTTTTCATTTGTCTCTAAATATGGTTATGCTCTTGTAACAGAATTCCGTCCGAAGAATCCAACGCCTTGGGGTATTTGGTTCTCTGTAATTTTTCAGATGATGAAGTAACAGTTAATTTAGATACTTTCACCGGAGTACCACAAATCGGAACAGTTCGAATCAGAAGCTTGGATTTCCACAATCCTGGTGCAGTCATAGGGTACAGCTACAATATTATAAACTCAAAGCTAACGTACTTTATTGCTGCTCGGCAGGTACTTATATTTGTTGTTGTTTCGAAACTATAAATAATTGATTATTATTTACAGCGGTAACATCAACACAAGAGCCGTACTTATGGGTGCTAGGGATGCTATCGTCATCGAATTCGATCCAACCTATTAATAGAAGCTGGGTTATGTGTAATTTTTTAAGTGAATTATTTTCGTGACCGACGATAAGTAAGAAAGAGTCTTTGTTTGTTTCCTTATTCGAGTGTTATGTACAGTCATATTAATATTTGCTTTCAACTAGGGCACAGGAGCCTACTTATACATGTGCTCCAAGTACGCACAAGGCTTATCAATTATTTTTAGTATTAAATCGTAATAAACGATAATGTCATTTTGCTGTGTGAAAGGATTGTGCTTGCTTACTTTCTGACATCACTTTCACTGACGTTTAAGTCATTCACCTTATTACAGTTATTGTCAGGAAATTGTTTTAGTAAAGTTGATAACGCCATAACCCGGAATCTTATGTTGTCAGTGTTTTACTACATAAGTCAAGTTCATATTTTCTAACCATTGTACCAATAATTTTACTGGTAATTATTTCTAAAATATATTTAAACATTACAATGTATTTCTATTTGTGCATATTATGTCTTGCCGCATACACCACAGGAAATAACACCACGTATTTGCATGTTGTATCCGATAATGCCCCTAAAAGCTAAAAATAATTTAATTGTAGTTTCTATTACGTCAATTTAATTTCTTTTGTATTTGTAACATGTTTTATGGGCAACTATAAATAAATATATACAATCGGCAGGCATTGATAAATACTTAATTTTATGACATGACGCTATACTAAGTTTAGAGAATGTTCTTGATACTTGTCAAGCTACATGTAGTTTTTTAATACCGATGTTTGATGCAAGTTTTCCTTATGTAATCCGTATGCATTAGTATAGAGTAGTAATCTAAAAACATAAAGGGTATTTGTGTACTCGAAAAGAAACTACCATTATGTTATTTTCATCTTGATTAAGATCTTCAACAGATGCTCATTGTTCAGCTCATAAATACTTGGTGACGCAACCGCCACCATGTAATAAAAGCCGGTTGGATATAAATAATGGGAGAAACACCTTTGATAAAGTTGTGTGACAATGTATTGTTAGTATTTCGTGTGTGTTCAGATTGGATACAAATTAATATTATTTACCAAAGGATGGGCACTTATCCGTATGATAATAGGAGTACTCAGTGCTGTTATTAATTTCTCTCTATTCAATACAGAAAATTGTCAAGTCTTGCTAACTTGAAATGTTGCATACAAACTTGTAATATATTGTATACATATGTACCACCATCCGGGAACAATAGAATATGCTGGTTAGAGAGAAAGTTTAAGTTCCCAAGTCTGTGAAGCATACAGGCATGTATTATTCGGAAATTTACCGGTTTCTAAGTTTTTATTATACTTACAGATATCACTGCAAACGTTTAAGTATTAGTAGTATCGGACAGTCTATATATACATACAAATTGTAATGCCAAACGAAGTGAAGTTCAATAATTTTACATACATACAGTTGTCAAAATATACCAAATTAGCGTCGATACTACTTGTACTTATTGTATATTTTATTGGAACTATATAGGGAACACGGTGACTGTATGATTGTATTAGTCCATTCACGTTGGGATGTAGGAGAAAGTTCTGTGTTGCTTAATATATTTATACCTACATCCTTATTAGTCTCATTGAAACCACTGGAGGATAGTTTGACTTGTTACACTTACACACTTTGAGTAACTAAGTTGGAACTGTTGGAAGAGCAGACAATGGAAAGGGAAGAGTGAAATGTGAAAAGGTCTGGGAAATTGTGATACTAATATGTATGTGTTTCAATGGCTTTTCTATACCCAGTGTGACCATGTTACTGTGTAATAAGCCGTATACGTATAGCTTTATACGGCCGAACAACCTGCTGAAGTAAACTGCAGTGCGGATTTTCCGAAATGCCCTGCATCCAAAATTCTAACTCCTGAATGCACATACATAAGTACCCTCTTTATATTTGTATACTTCCTTCAAGATAGATACCACCAGACCTCTCATTTGCTCCAACACATTCCCCTTGGACGGGACTATGCACGACAGCATACTGTGTACTATTCGTGCGAAATACAAAATAAAATACTATACACGCAAAGTCATTTAAACAGTTTCCCCCACAGCAACACTTTTTACTGCCACTTTCACATTCTGTCCCACATGTTTCTTTAGTGCGATTTCAACTCTCTTGAGAAGTACTCTCATGGGATATTCGTTGTGTAGCTTGTAGTCCCGAGGTTAATAATACTGTAGAGATGAGATACTTGTAGTTCTGAAGCCAAGGAGTTATGACGTTCTCTACTAATCACATTGCGGTATGGTATAGTTCACATGTGGTGAAAGTGGCCGAGATTATATGCTGACAACATTGATCCAATATTAAGAAAGTCATCGTAATACAGTTTGCAATACATACGTTACAACTTACGTCATATCGTATTAATTACCTTTTATGGCTGAACTTTATATACCGAGTAATATTTGACAATTGTTTCAATTTGAATTCACTTAGCGGTAGTTACACTGTGGTCACTCTGGCAGGCAGTCGTGTTGGAATAATTACAAATTCTGGGGGTTAGTATCTTTCAGTGCTATATTGTTTGTTGCTATTATTTTTTAATTTTTAGAAAAAAGTGATTTGCAAAGGTATAATTATGTATACTAGCAGAAGCTCCAAAGATATTAGTTTGACAGGCCAACCGGTGTCTCTACTCTCCGTTTGCTTAACTCAGAAGAAAAAATCCAACTCAGCACCGGAAATGTCTATCATTGAAGGTATCAGTCCCCCCACGAAAGACGAAATTGCCTTAATTCAGGTAAATGTAACAAAATAATAATGAATAATATTTATTTTAATAATTTAATTATTCCTACATATATATAAGTATATGCTTTCATTCTGTGTAAATTTGCTTTGGCAAAAAATATTTGTAACTTCCATGTTCATTCTATACAGCTCAAAGATCGAATACCGGACATTATAAATATGAGAGGATATGAAAGTTTCAGAGATGATTTATATCTTCTGCGATGGCTGATAGGTAATTAAAATATTCTATAATGAAATATGAAATAGACGAAGTAATACTATTTGGTGCGAATGTATAGATACCTATTAATAGGAGTTTATATATGTCTAAGAACATTTTCCCAAATATTGAAAGGTAGCATGTTCACATGTAATTTTCACCATTCACTCGACGAACACAGAAAGTCTATAAATAATTAACACTTGATAAAATATTTCACTTGTAGCTGAGCACATGAACGCTGAAAAGACAGAGGCATTGATTCGCCGAGTAAGTTTGTTGTTCCACATCTATATTCCCCATGAATGAAAGAGAAATTTTCAATGTATTGATTAAACGATTTTCCTCTTCATTTGTAAACATGTGAATGTAAGGCTATTAAATGGAGAATGGAAACTTACGCGTACACACTCCTGGCACAAGAATTACCAGAAGACTACGCTTGGAATTATCCATTCTATTCCGACGGAGTAGACAAGCAAGGATTACCGGGTGAGCAGCATATACAACATATGTTATTATTTCTTGTCAATGCATTAATGCTATTTTTTAAACACATGTTTCTATAAACAAAACAAAATTACTGTACAAAATGTGGTAAATAATTAATGGGTACATACAAATGACCTTATACATTGAATATTGCAGTGTATTCTCTTCCCGCTGGTTCCTGGGACCTACGAAGGATTATTGAGTCCGGCGATAAGGACAAATTCGTTCGTTACGTAACTCAAATGTACTTGAAAATAGAAGAGCACATGATTGCATTAAACCAGGAACGGTATGCCAACCGAGTTAAAAATCGGACAAACGAGTCCGACTTTGTTTCACGCAAGTTGTCCTCCATGGGGGTCGTCATTATCGTTAATCTAAAAGGCTACTCCCGTAGACAGCTGACTAGCTTAAACAGTACGTCTATATAAGTTTAAAGTTTAATCCCTGTGGTTTAATCCAGTCGATTTAGAAAATGCTTTAAAATATTTTGCAATCTAAAACAATTAATAAAAAAACATTTGCAATGAAACGTATTTTCAGCGGTAGAGGCAGCTCTAGAAATAGCCACCAATTACGGAAACTATTTTCCCCAGATGGCCGAAAAGGTTTACTTAATTAATGGTAAGCACACACTTAAATAATGAAAAAAACTCCACGTCGAGAAACTTTATCTGCTATAACTTTTACAACCAAATGCTATTATGTATGTAGGTATGTGTATTTTTTGTATTTTAGTTTCAAAATTATTCACTGTCCTCTTCAAAACGATCAAGCCTTTCCTTAATCTATCCTGTGTGGACGTTTTTGATACCAACGAGAAATCCTGGAAAGCAGCAATATTGTCTCGTATAAACCCAGACCAAATACGGCCGGAATTCGGAGGAGTCAAAGTTGATCCTTGTAGCATAGTCATAACTACTTGTGAAGATTACAATCCCATAGCTGAGTAGTAGAATTATCAATACTTTTTATGCTGGTCCAAATATACAAGAATAACAATCCATACACCTACATATATATCTACATACCTAATTCATGTACATCCATACGTCCTATACATGTGAACGCGTTATGTTTATCCTTATGGAAATCCTTAAGCTTTAATGGCTTTAAGATTTAAAAAGTACTCCATGTATGTACCACTCTATTTTATACTTGCAGATATGTGTTTGCATTATAGCACTATTATAATAATGCTCAAATTTAAAAATGTAAACTTTTTCAACTGTTATAAAAATACTGAAACACATTCCTATAGATATCAATCCTCTGAAGTACTCTATAATATTAATGCTACAAAGTAATTCTAAGAATCTGAATAATAAATCTTGTCTGCACCTTAATTATTTCAAAACTGATTCACACGGTCAGGTGTATATGTGATTTATATCATTGAGTAGAGAAATTGGATGGTACTTTTGCATGCACACGCAATAATTGAATTAACTGCAAACTTCCAATTTTGTCTTTCTGTAATTTAGCAGTTTTCTATGTGTGGATAGGCACGCCTGTATTTGACATGTAAGCATGGAAAGTATGTAGTATTTAATCATGGATATACCTAGAAATACATAATCTGTGTGAACATTTTTCATATCAACGAACCCAGCATACAGCTTATTTGTCCCTGAAAAAAATTCTGATATAGCAATTTACACAAACAAAAAATTGCCCAATACCAATTCCAAGCCTGAATGTACACTAAAGAAATGTGTCTGTAAAGTTGGCATCAAGTGGTTTAGAGATTATTATTAACTCTTGAACAGTTTGTGACCTACATGTTAAATGCTAACATTTATCATAGTAACTCTTATCTTATGAAAGTACAGCAGAGAGAATAATTTCACTTCTCTCATCCTAATCCTCGATAGTATAGTGGCAAGTATCCCCGCCTGTCACGCGGGAGACCGGGGTTCAATTCCCCGTCGGGGAGGTTTATTTTTGCTAATTTATGTACAAATTTTGTACAATATAAAGCTTTGCAATCATGAATGCTTATCACAGATTTACTACTATCAGATAATTGGTAATCATCGATCTTTTGCAACTGAATATTCCAATTTTAAATGGTAGTTTGTAGTGTTTGTAGTAAATTATTAATATATAGTTACTTATATATTATTTAATGTACAGTTTACTTTAATTTAGTATGTCATGTTATTTATTTTCAGTATGTTTGTACTTGTGTACTTTTTTGTACGGCAATAGTACCATGGCGGTAGAAGTAATGCTACTGTTTTCAAAACATCATTAATATTTATTTCTAATTAAGTATATGAACTTAAGTATTCAAGCTCCTTAAAATGAGTTCAACTATATACGATAACGCTAGGCATTTTCTATCGTTTCGGGTTCCTCCGTGAACTGTTGAATTTTTATTATTTAAGATCACCAACTTAGGAGAAAGGTAAGGGATGGATCTATACAAGCCCAAGAGCATTTATGTACGTATATAATTATAACTATGTTATCCGCTAATGGTAGGTATCTCCCAACATAAACTTGTGTATCAGGCAAAATCGGAATGCCTTGATCAGGACCACATTTCTTCATTTTGGTTGGCATTTATTTAAGCTTCACACTTAAGATGAGTAACTCAAAGAGAAAGGTATAACACATGCAGCAACCAGCAACAATCAAGAGCAATGAGAAAAGTATCCTTACTATATTAATATTTTAACGTGTATGTCACGATTCTGCGTTCTCTATCTCCTCCCAAACCGCTTAACCGAA